>LPNX010424901.1:165203-195896 GCA_001517045.1 Pseudotsuga menziesii
CCAGAAAAAGAAGCAAATCGAAGAGGGCCACACAAGTCACTATGCACAAGCTCCAAAAGAACCGAGGCATGCCAAGAGGCACATTTGTCAAAACTGTCCCGATGATGTTTTTCAAATACACACCCAGAACAACCACCATCCTTGCAAGATACCAGCGGAAGACCAGTCACCATATTGTCTTTACATAGTTGTTGCAATGAGCAATAATTTAAGTGACCAAATTGCCCATGCCAAAGTTTGCTCAAGTTATCACTATGAGCAACAAAAACTAAAGGAAAATTTGATGACCCAAAGTTGTTAAATTTGTACAACCTGGTAATATCATCAACAGTCCCAGTAGCAAGGACATTTTGAGGATTTTTAAAATCCTTGATTACAAATTGGTGAGGTGCAAACGTCACAGTTTTAGCTTCACCTAAATGAGTAATTTGATAGACTGATAACAAATTGCAGGAAATTTTTGGAACACATAGTACATCACTGAAATGACCATTTTCTACTGGAACTGTTCCAGATCCTACAACACTTAGAGATCTATCATCACCAACAAATATTTATTTGGTGTTACATTCATGCATAGTAGAAAAGATGGATTTATCCTTAGCCATATGATAAGATGCTCCAGAATCAATGAGCCATTCAATTGAAGTAGAAGAAGAAGATGCAGTATAAGAGTAACCAGAAGGACAAAGTGCATGTCCATGAGAGGTAGATTCAGAAGACGAATCTAGGCTAATGTGGTGCTTCTTCATTGCTGCTTCCAAGGCTGCCATCTTCTTCAAACACTTAGATTCATCGTGATTATCTTTCCCACAAAAATTTTAATGACGCTCAGTCTTCTTTCCTTTTTGCTTGGATCCTTTGTCATTTTTTAAAGGAGCTGACTGAGAAGGTTTGGGACCCTTGTTTTGCTTATATTGCAAAAATTATGTTTCTTGGAAGGCTTGGACTTTTCTTTCTGTTGGGACAATAAGGGTTTCCCAAATGTATCTACATTGTTAATTATTCCAAGATGAATGAGATTATCTTGCTCTCTAATTAAGGAATCACAAAAGGGTTCAAGGCTAGGCTCTTGATAGTTAGCTACAATCAAGGATTCTTTCATGGAGTAGAATGTAGATACAAAAACAGAATATGCAGGTCCAAGTTTTGAAAGAATATGATAAATACATTGTTTGTCTTCTTTCTTAATCTTGCATTCTGCACATAATAGTCTAAGAGTTTTATACTTAGATAAATAGTCTTGAATGCATGAAAAATCATTTGGATTCAAGAAAAGCAACTCATTCTCAAGTTGATGACACTGAATTTCATTGTGTTTACCAAACACAGATTCCAACTTTTCCCAGGTGAGATTAGGTTCATCAATTCCAGATATGTGGAATTGCAAATCAGTAGAGATTGACATCCCAATCAATCCACGAGCTTCATCACATCTATTTGCCCATTTAATTTTCTTATCATCATCAGTGGGTTCTGTTTCTTTCCCTGAGGTTATCTTGAAAAGTCCCCTACTTCGCAGAACATCCTCCATACAATATTTCCATGAGAAATAGTTAGAACTTGTAAGTATAATATCACAAGGGGTGGCCATACTGTAAAATAATGGCTGAAGGAACAGAAACTAATTGTCTGAATGCAAAGAGCTCGAAAAGATATGCAGTTTTTTTTTTAAAGGGCACTTAAAACTGATTCTGGATGATGAAGTTATGCGTGATCAAAGAAAAAGTTGAAGATGTCCCCAATAGTGACGTGGAAGATATTAACTTGACCAACTAAAAAAAGAAGCCCCCTCTTCCCAAGATCAACCTTTGACAATCACTTTTACATTAAAGTTGCTTTGAAGTGAATCACTTTTGTAGAATAAGTGATGTCCACTTTTACAATAATGTGACTTTTAAATAGTGCGGCAATAAATTAAAAGACTTAAGTGACTCACTTTTATTTTATTTTATTTATATGAGATGCACTTTTACAATAAAGTAACTTGAAAAATAGAAATTGCATGCACTAAAAGGTAGCTTAATAAGACTTGAATTCAAGACTTATTAAGGAATAAAACAACTTTGGACCAAGTGAGCTAAGTTTAAAAGGTACGTAAAATAATGGAAAGAGGAAAGGGGCTTTTTTTTTTTTACTCTTCTCTCTCTTTCTCCATGCTTGCTTTCTTTTCCTGCAAATCACCAAAAAAATGAAAAAAAAAAAAAAAAAAACATTTCCACACAATGGGGTTAGATCTTGGTTAGCTTACCCGAAAAGTCTACGTTTTCAAGTTTTCTCCTGTTTCTGATTTGCTGTGATCGCACAAGGTGCATGGCAAAGAGCATACATAGCCGAGAAGACAAGAAAAAAAAAACTTTCCCTTACTATTTCTAATTCGTCGTGATCACGCAAGGTGCACAGCAAAGAGCATACGCAATTAGGGAACGAAATAGTCCGAGACTAAAACAAAAAAAAGATCTAATAATAAAACTAAAAAAGATATGAGATATTTAAAAAAAAACAAATCCGTCACTGTAACATTATACCTTCAAATTTTCCGAAATGGGTGTTTTTGGAACAAACGGAAACGATTTTCGGTGAAATGAAAACTATTTCCCAATGGAAACGGTGCTCCAAACACAATGGAATAGCTCCCACATGCCACAAATACACAAAAAATCTAGAACCAAAAACCCTTTCAAATTTTTCGGAAACACCGGTTCCAGATATTGATCAAAACCTAAAGCGGCTCTTCATAAAAGCTCCGATACCATGTTCGGGCACACAGGGTACTCCCAAAATACCAAACACCTTGAGCAACCGCTTCACACAAATAGATCACAGATCAACACACCGATGTTTGTCACGTGGTTAAAACTCTCGAGAGGGAAACAGTCCACGGCCCCAACCGAATAGTTACTTGGAGCAATTTATTATGCAAAAAAAAGAAAGTTACATGAGTTTCTCATAATCGATCAACTAGCCAAGGAGACTCTATGCTCTTTAAATAGATATCATAGACCAATCGGGTGTTAAGCCATGGATCAATGGTATATATGATCTAAGAGAAGTTGAACCGTCGTATCACTCTATGTCTAGAACATATCGTGACCGTTGGATTATAATATTTACAAATGCATACTAATGCATACTAAAGAAACACAGTTTTACTTAATGGATATATTACACAGGTTGATCTTAACTAACTCCTAAGTGTCTAGATATTCTAACAACCTGCATGAAACAAATGAGGGGATAGTAGCTACTAACAGAAGATTAAGAGAGGATTTAGAGGAGGTCAATAGCCATTATCAAGAGTTAATTGCAGTCTCTGAGGAAGCTTTGAAAAGGAAAAGGCAGACACAAAGTATTTATGTATAATTGAAGCAAACTATTCAAGACATAACACAGCAAAATCAGGATCTTTCAAAAAGAGTCGAAGACCTAGAAGCTGACCATCAGAAAACAAGAAGGAAGACTCAAGCATTGGAAGGGATAGCTCTTTTGGCAGAGGCTTCTAAAGATTTGTAAAATGCTTTAAATGATAGTGGTTATTAGTTATTCTTTGTAAAAAGTTAGTTTAATATGTATGACTCTATTTTTGTTAAGTAATTCGGTAGTATGACCTAAAAAGCAGTTTTTCAGTTATGTAACTATTTTTGGGTAACTAAGATAAAAGTAAGACTGAAAAAAGACTGGGGGTTTAAATTTTTTTACAAGGGGAGGTGTTAGCTACTATTCAGAGCTAAGTTTCAAAAACTCTTATGTATTTTGAATTACTGATTATGGCATATATGCAAACTATAAGACCTGTTTATCTTATATGTTGGTTTCATTTCGAATTGGTTTAATCACTCAGTTTATAAATTCATTTCTTGTTTAATGTTATTTCTCATGAAATGCTTGTGAGCTGTGGGTGAAATTCAGTAATGTGCTTATGTTGTTCTGTTTTATACTTCATATATGCTACATCTCAGTATTTCATTGTTGCATGATTTAGTGTTTGTCTTAGCCTTGTGATTTTTTACCCTCTTGTTTACAAACTACACAACCAAAAATCCTAAAAAACATGTTTTATTTATTTTTATTTATTGAGATTGTGTTGGCTTGCTCTTTAGTAGTTTGAGAACAATTTCTGGCACTAACAACTTTGGCACTGTTTCCAAGGATGAAGCTGAAGCATACTTTCCCTAGGTTATTCATCATTCAACTAGTTTTAAGAGGTGAACCAAAGCCAACAAATCATTAAGACTACATTTGACCAAACAGTTCACAGTGGCTACTAAGGGAGTTGGGACAAGAGGTAGACCTGGTTCACCATTACACCTGGGTGTCTCAGACCCAGACCCAAAGCAAATTCTGAAAGAAGCTAGGAAAATCAGGAGATCATAGTCATCCCCAGCTTTATGCAACCCTAATTAATTTGACCTGTTGTCACCCTTTCCACTTTCCGAGGAGGAAAAACTATTTCTATCGTGAAAAATCGATTGGAGACTCCACTAGTTCAAGATGCAAAAGTCGAAGACCATGGAAGCCATTCTAGCTCGAAGGTTTGCACCTTTCAATTTTTCTGATGTTCCAGGTTTTCCAAATCCAGTACCTACTATGGATGTTTGGGGACATTGTCTTCCACAGTTTAGAGAAAGCAAAGAGGATAATCCTTCAGATCACCTCATCAGATTTCATCAATATATGGTTCATTTAAATATACAGCATGAAGATGTTCTCATGAAGATGTCCATGTATTCACTCGAGTAAGATGCACGAGAATGGTATTTTTCTCTTCCCGATGTTAGCATTTCCTCACTAAAAGAATTCCACACATGTTTTCGGAAACATTGTAAGTATGTGTTCTCAGCTGAATTCTTTTTTAAAGATTGTTGTGAGCAAGCTGATTTTTATAATCCAATTTCTGATTCAAAAAATCATGATGATAAGTATAATCAAGGATTCAAAACATATCATGAAGAAGTTGTAGTTTCAAAATTTGTTGAAGTTGAAGAGGTAACATTTTCAGATACTGCTGTCAAGGAAGAATTCCATGATCATTACGATAATTAAGTTGTTGTTGTAAGTCAGGTTGAAGATTATTCTAGTGATGAGATCGGCAGAGATAGTTTGGAATATTATCATAATGATTTCAACAGTTGTAATAATAATTTGAATGCTAATCTTGTTGAAGATCAATCTCTTGCTCAACAAACTATTGGAAATCATTTTTGTGCTAAAAATCAGCCTTGTAATGAAGAAAAACATGAACCTTCAGCATCATCATTTGAATTCTCCTAGAATGCTCCTCATTATGATGAAGAGATTGGGGTTCCAGGACAAGAATTCTGTGATGAATTATATTCTAGTCTTTTTGTTTTGATTTTAAAATTGATGAAAGTCAAGCTGTTGACATTTTTAACGTTATATCAGAAGTTTCTTATATTCATGGTTATGATAAATCTACTGTTCATAACCATTATGAAGATCCTCTATTTTTTTATAAATATGATGATGAAATTGAAAAGAAAGACCCAGAAATGTGTGATGTGTGTGATATGGCACAATCTGATCAGCAGATTCAGGAATGCATTCAGTCTATTATCCTTGAACAACCGGAGCCAATGTATGATAGTTATCCATTTTAAGACAGTGTGGAAAAGGAGGTTCAGCTTGTTGACATTATTGATGATACTGTCCAAAAAATTCTGGAGCAAATTCAGGCTGATGTTGATGTCTTTTATCGCCAATGTTTGGTTGATATTCATAGAACAAAACATTCTTATGGACAGCCTATCTTTTTCATAGAACGGGAAGTAGTAACTTTTGGCAATTTTTATGATCCAGTGGCAGATTAATTAGAGTCAATACTAAATTATAAATCTGTTATCTTAGAGACACCATTTTATGAAAGTGAGTACAAGTTGCTAGATCATTTCTCTTCATGTTTTCCAATATTTCTGATTATACATATATTCGGAGTTGGAAACAAGTTTTGGTGGGTTGATGAAATTTTTTCCTGGTTACATTGGAAATGGGTTAGCTGAGTCAACCAATAAGAGCATTATTCGAAGTATCAAGAAGTTGTTGAAGCAAAATAAAAGATCATGGGACTCAATGTTAAAATATGCATTGTGGGCAAACAAGATAACAATTAAAAAGGTAATTAGAACTTCTCCTTTTCAACTGGTATATGGTACTGATGTAGTGTTTCTTGTTCAACTTGGTATTCCGGTGATGAAATTTCTTCAAGATCGTCAAGAAGAACCCAGTGACATTCAAAGAAGAATTTATGCACTGATAGAATTACAGCAAGAGTGTGAATCAGTAGAAGAAAAGGCTCAGCTGTATAGAACAAAGATCAAAGAAAGGTTTGATAAAAAGACCAAAGAGAACACCTTTTTTAATGGAGATATGGTTTTGAGATGGGATGCTAGAAAGGAGCAGAAAGGAAAGCATGGCAAGTTTGATAATCTATGGTTTCATCCTTTCATAGTATCAAAGATTCTGTAGAATAATATTTTTGTGTTACAGACCTTATATGGTGAGGACTTGTCTAATCTGGTTAATGGGTGTTTCCTCAAACATTTTTACATCTTTTAAGGAAAGAGATTGGATCTTCATTGTATATACCGGTGTGAAGATTAGAATAAAGACTCCATGGCCCAATGGAAATTTTGCAAAGTAGTAGGCAATTTCAATTACAGCACAGAAGGCACTAATCTATAGGTTCTTGAAATCTCACAGGGAGGACTTCATCCCGCAGCAGGAGCCAGATGTTATAGCCTGTTTTTGTTTCTCATTTTAAAGCATTTGCTTGATTTTTAAAGCATGGTATTTCTTTCATTTTTAAGTTTTGACTTTAGTTTCTTTTAAATTTTTCTTTGATTTTATGCTTATACTTATAGCTAATTTAATAGATTTCTTCCAATTTTGGTTTTACTTAGTGAAATTTATGGTTTCTAGGGGCTTGTACAATGTATATATGAATTAAAGGTTCTAAAAAATATCATAAGGTTTTATTTAAAGCCATTTAACCAAAGTTTAATCCTTTGATGTGAGTTTTGTTATAAAAAATATTAAAACAAGTATTCTTGAAGCGCAAGCTTAGAAAAGGTAAACACGTGCGCTACAAGAAAATCGTGCTATCTGGAAAATCATGATTTTGGCTTGAAACTTTCAAAATTCACGCATAGGAGAAGTCTTTCACACCTATCGATGAGTTTGATACGTGTTTTCAGCCACAATAATCATTGTGACAAGTGTTATGAGATCAGGCAAGGAATCATTTGGGTGAGTTGCGGTTGTTTGGAAGTTATGAGATACATAGTGGTGGAACCATAATGATTATGCACGATGAGGAAAATTCTCCATTAGCTACGCATTTCCTGAATGCATGAAGACCATAGAAGTCGTGGCAAGACCTAGCAGATTGTGATTGAAGATTGAAGAAGGTTGGCAATTTAGGGTCTTGCAAGGTAACTGTTTAGCATTGTCGTGGCAGTTAGAGAAAGACTTAAGAATGAAATTGGACACCTAGGAAGATAGGAAAGCAGATTTCTAGCAACCGAATCCATTATTCAGACAGGTATGAAGCGAATTATTGTCATATTCCATGTATTCAGGTTCACACTCACATAAGATTAGTTATTGAGATTAACTAAGAATGCTAGTGCATAAACTCCATTTTTGCTCGATGTTGAATTTTCTCTGTCAGTAGATTCAAAATACTTATCAGTTTGAGAAGTAAAATTCAGCTCAAGGGTTTAGTTTTCTCAACATATGATTGACTGTTAAAATTGCAAATATTCTAATAAAGTTAAGTTCTTTACTGAAGGAAGCATTTTTAAGATCAATTATCCAGAATGAAGAGGAGTGGGAAAACAAACAGAGCTGAACCCTCAGATATGTCTTGGGTTCAAGATTTCCCCTACTATGCAAGGTTATTTTTAGAAGCAGGATGGTTAAACTATTTTAAGAATATTGATGGACATCACACATAAGTTTCATATAAGTTTGCTCAGGGATTGGATAATAATATAGTTACTTTTGACACCCTAAAGATTGAGCTGACCAGAGAGCTAATAGCAGAGGCTACAGGGATCCCTGATGAAGGTGAATATTGGTTCAAAAAGGTACCTTTTACCTTCAGTTCACAGAATTACTTGCTTCCAAATGTTTTTAAGGACTGGGGTAAAGGAGTGCATATCCAGAAGTTCACCCAGAGTGGAGAGAACCAATTAAAATTCTGCAAAGTTATGTAACTTGTGAAGGAAGATATGCATTTGTATTTAAGTATCATTTCAGGTTTTTGCAGCATCTAAATCATGAAGCAAAGATGAACCTTCCTTTATTTTTCCTAAAGAGTCTCAAAAGATGTCCAACAGAGTAAAAGAGCATCAAGACCATACTAGACAGTCCATATTTCATCATGGTCTGATAAAGTTAATCATAAGTACTATGCTCCAAAAGAAGGAAAAAACCTGGGACTATTTTCTATTCCGGTCTGGGTTTCAATCTGAGAAAGAAGACCAATCAAAGAAAAGGCAGCTGAACAAAGGACAGAATTTAGTCAAGAAATTGAAGAAAAAGGTCATAGTCGAGATAGAAGAAGATAGTGTGCAAGGAAATTCTGTGACCCAAAGGGATGAAAATGTTGAAAATGAACAGCAGAATAAGGTTGAGAAAGATGAAATATCAAAGGGTAAAATGCAGGATTTAGAGCATGTAGAATATAGCCTTCATGAAGAAGTAAATCGGGGAGTAGATGAAAGTTTGATAGAACAAGAACAAGTCACTACGGGAGTACAATCAAAAGATAAGAAAATTCCATTGATTGATGAAGCTAGGGCTGACACCGAACAAGATTTACAGAAATAGTCTAAAGAAGGGTTAATGTCACAAGGAATCAAAAGAAAGGTAGTTCAGCTAGCATCTATAAAACACCAAGGAAAAACTTTGACCATGCTGGGGGAGATTGGGGTGGGTTTGAGGCCTAAGACCAGACCCAAGAATAAATTAATATTGAATAAAAAATGCTAAACCCTAAGATAGCTCAGAAGAAAATCACAGTGATAGAAGACTCTTCATCCCAAGAAGAGTTAGAAGAGAATGAAGGTTTAAATGTAAAAGACATGAAGGGTAAGAAACAAGTTATTTCAGAGGATAAGTCATCCCTAACTGAAACTAAAATCTTAGAAATGTTAAAAGAAGTTCGAAGGAAAGTAGTTTTAGGCCATGATCAAGATAATTCATTGAAGCAACATTCAGTCATAACAAGTTTTTGTGCAGAGAAAGAAAAGATTGTAGAACCATCAGCCCATTGCAGTTTTGAAGTTAATGAGTCTCCAGGGGCTCTTATAGCTATGACAGAGCAGCAAGAGGAGGATGAAGAGATATTTAAGAAATTTAATATCCCTTGGATGCGAGAACGAATGCATCCAGTCTCAAAAGGAAAGCATATTGATTCAGAGAATGAAAATTTACAGAGAAGTATTAAACAATATAAATATCAGATAGAATACCTACATGAAACAAATGAGGGGTCAGTAGCTGCTAACAGAATATTAAGAGAGGATTTAGAGGAGGTCAATAGCCATTATCAATATTCAATTGCAGTCTCAAAAGAGGCTTTGAAAAGGAAAAGACAGACACAAAGTCTTTGTGCAGAATTGAAGCAAACTATTCAAGACATAACACACAAAAATCAGGAGCTTTCAACAAGAGTCGAAGACCTAGAAGCTGACCATCAAAAAACAAGAAGTAAGACTCAAGCATTGGAAGGGATAGCTCTTTTGGCAGAGGCTTCTAAAGATTTGTAAAATGCTTTAAATGATAGTGGTTATTAGTTAACCTTTGTAAAAAGTTAGTTTAATATGTATGACTCTATTTTTGTTAAGTAATTCGATAGTATGACCTAAAAAGTAGTTTTTCAATTATGTAATTGTTTTTGGGTAACTAAGATAAAAGTAAGACTGAAGAAAGACTGGGGGTTTGAATTTTTGTACAAGGGGAGGTGTTATCTACTATTCAGGGCTAAGTTTCAGAAACTCTTATGTATTTTGAATTACTGATTATGGTATATATGCAAACTATAAGCCCTGTTTATCTTATATGTTGGTTTCATTTCTGATTGGTTTAATCACTCAGTTTATAAATTCATTTCTTGTTTAATGTTATTTCTCATGAAATGCTTGTGAGCTATGGGTGAAATTCAGTAATGTGCTTATGATGTTCTAGTTTATACTTCATATATGCTACATCTCGGTATTTCATTGTTGTATGATTTAGTGTTTGTCTTAGCCTTATGAGTTTTTACCCTCTTGTTTACAAACTACACAACCAAAAATCCTAAAAAACCTGTTTTACTTATTTTTATTTATTGAGATTGTGTTGGCTTGTTCTTCAGTAGTCTGAGAACAATTTCTGGCACTAACATATTTGGCGTCGTTTCCGAGGATGAAGCTAAAGCATACTTTCCCTAGGTTATTCATCATTCAACTAGTTTTAAGAGGTGAACCAAATCCAACAAATCATTAAGACTACATTTGACCAAACAGTTCACAGTGGCTACTAAGGGAGTTGGGACAAGAGGTAGACCTAGTTCACCATTACACCTGGGTGTCTCAGACCCAGACCCAAAGCAAATTCTGAAAGAATCTAGGAAAATTAGGAGATCACATTCATCCCCAAATTTGTGCAGCCCTAATTAATTTGACCTGCTCTCACCCATTCCACTTTTCGAGGAGGAAAAACTAATTCTATCATGAAAATCGATTGGAGACTCCACTAGTTCAAGATGCAGATGTCAAAGACCATGGAAGCCATTCTGGCTCGAAGGTTTCACCTTTCAATTTTTTCGATGCTCCAGGTTTTCCAAATCTAGTACCTACTATGGATGTTTGGGGACATTGTCTTCCATGGTTTAGAGAAAGCAAAGAGGATAATCCTTCAGATCACCTCATCAGATTTCATCAATATATGGTTCAGTTAAATATATAGCATGAAGGTGTGCTCATGAAGATGTTCATGTATTCACTTGAGCAAGATGCACAAGAATGGTATTTTTCTCTTCCCGTTGTTAGCATTTCCTCACTGAAATAATTCCACACATGTTTTCGGAAACATTGTAAGTATGCGTTATCAGCTGAATTCTTTTTTAAAGATTGTTTTTTTTTTACCAAAACTAAGGGGTAGATATTAAAGCATCCTGGAAATCCAAAACCAAAAGGTACAAAATTGAATAAGGTTGATGACCTCTAACGGTGTTGTCAACCTTCTTGATAATATCATAGGAGAGAACTTCTTATTTCTTTTGAAACTCTTCCTAGATTTAGCAGCAAAATGCTTACAGGAGTAGATTCTAACAAACTGTGAGCACAAAAAGGTGCAGAAACAAACCATTAATGATTAGGTGGCTGCCCTTTTAGGAAGGGGGCCATAGTTTTCTGCATGCCCGACAATATGTTTGAGTGTGCTTCAGCTTCCCGCCGATCTTTGTTAGTCTTCCTTCCTCTTGTGAGAGGGGGAGACGGGAATGAACAACTGTCTGAATCTGGATCACCAGCAGACCTCAAGGAGGAGTGGTGGGCATCCAGCCTAACAGCTGGGGAGGCATCAGAAGGAGAAGCTTCAGAAACAACTAGACCCTCGGCTGCAGGCACAGATGGAGAGGCAGCGACTACTGTTTCCGGGGGGGTGGGATCCGGAAGGCTTTCGCCTGCTGGAGGGTCTTCCTTAACTGTTGTTGCTTCAGGGTCTTGGGATTCATATTCCTACAGCACATCAAAGCTGTTTTTATTTTTCAGAGTTGCCTCTGCTGAATGAGTGGCCTTCGAAGCCTGGGCTAGTGGCTCCTTTCGCCTTGACTTCCTTTGTCGGTTAGATACTGGATGAAAATCATTTTCTTTGACTGGACCTGCATCCTCAGAGGCTTTGGGACAGCTTTTTGCGAAGTGACCGTAAACATGGCACCAGAGGTACTTAAAAGGAATCTGCTCGTAGTCCAGCTCTTAAATATGGCACCATTCCCCAAGGGAGAGTTGAATGGCTTTCGGGAGTCCTTTCTCGAGGTTAAACTCAACACAAATACGAGCACAGGTAAATTGATCCCCTTTCGGCTCCACACTATCCAGGAAACGCCCAAGCTTATTTCCAATGTCCTCCAGAGAGCCTTTTCCCCAAATATGCAAGGGAAGATGAGGCAGCCTAACCCAAATAGGGGCTGCGGTAATCTCAACTATGGGATTGAAATCAAGAGTCCAAGGGGCTAAGAACAGCCCCCTCGACCCCATGAAATAGGGTCCAGATATGAAAACTAGATCACGGTCCTCTTTCCTCGAGAAGCTGAAGGCAAAAAAACCCTACCTACTGCACACAGAGAAACTTTCCCATGCATCAGCGGTTTCCAACGCTCTTCCATCCTAGCCTCCACCGCTTTGGGGCTAGGCCATAACCCAGTAAAATTTCCGATGAGGGCCTTTTCTGCTAGGAGGAGGGCAAGAGAGCATGGCTCCTCTGGAGATAGCTCCAGAGAAGGGATCTCCTCCATCTTCTTAACAAACTTAGATGAGAAAGAAGGCTTGGATTTAGGTCCTGCCGAACAGAATAACGCTTTGAAAGCTTCCAAAGGATCTATTTCCATCTCAACCATTGGATCTTGTGAGCAGGATGATTTTTATAATACAATTTTTTATTCAAAAAATCATGATGATAAGTATAATCAAGGATTCAAAACGTATCATGAAGAAGATGTAGTTTCAGAATTTGTTGAAGATGAAGAGGTAACATTTTCAAATACTGCTATCAAGGAAGAATTCCATGATCGTTACGATAATCAAGTTGTTGTTGTAAGTCAAGTTGAAGATTATTCTAGTGATGAGATTAGCAGAGATAGTTTGGAATATTCTCATAATTATTTCAACGGTATTAATAATCATTTGAATGCTAATCTTGTTGAAGATCAATCTCTTGTTCAACAAACTATCGAAAATCATTTTTGTGTTAAAAATCAGCCTTGTAATGAAGAAAAACATGAACCTTCAGCATCATCATTTGAAATTTCCTAGAATGCTCCTCGTTATGATGAAGAGATTGGGGTTCCAGGACAAGAATTCTGTGATGAATTGTATTCTAGTCTTTTTTGTTTTGATTTTAAAATTGATGAAAGTCAAGCTGTTGACATTTTTAACGTTATATCATAAGTTTCTTATATTCATGGTTATGATAAATCTATTGTTCAAAACCATTATGAAGATCCTCTATTTTTTTATAAATATGAAGATGAAATTGAAAAGAAAGACCCATAAATGTGTGATTTGTGTGATATGGCACAATCTGATCAGCAGATTCAGGAATGCATTCGGTCTTTTATCCTTGAAAAACCGGAACCAATGTATGATAGTTATCCATTTGAAGACAGTGAGAAAAAGGAGGTTCAACTTGTTGACATTATTGATGATACTATCCAAAAAATTCTGGAGCAAATTCAGGTTAATCCTGATGTCTTTTATCGCCAATGTCTGGTTGATATTCATAGAACAAAACATTCTTATGGACAACCTATCTTTTTCATAGAACAGGAAGTAGTAACTTTTGGCAATTTTTATGATCCAGTGGCAGATTATTTAGAGTCAATACTAAATTATAAATTTGTTATCTTAGAGACACCATTTGATGAAAGTGAGTATAAGTTGCTAGATCATTGCTCTTCATGTTTTCCAATATTTCTAATTATACATATATTTGGAGTTGGAAACAAGTTTTGGTGGGTTGATGAAATTTTTGCCTGGTTACATTGGAAATGGGTTAGCTGAGTCAACCAATAAGAGAATTATTCGAAGTATCAAGAAGTTGTTGAAGCAAAATAAAAGATCATGGGACTCAATGTTAAAATATGCATTGTGGGCAGATAGGATAACAATTAAAAAGGCAATTAAAACTTCTCATTTTCAACTGGTATATGGTACTGATGTAGTGTTTTCCTGTTCAACTTGGTATTCCATGTTCGGGTACACAGGGTACTCCCAAAAGACTGAACACCTTGAGCAACCGCTCTACACAAATAGATCATAGATCAACACACCGATGTTTGTCACGTGGTTAAAACCCTCGAGAGGGAAACTGTCCACGACCCCAACCAAATAGCTACTTGGAGCAATTTATTATGGAAAAGAAAGAAAGTTACATGAGCTTCTCATAATCAATCAACTAGCCAAGGACCCTCTATGCTCTTTAAATAGAGATCATAGACCAATCGGGTGTTAAGCCACGGATCAATGGTAGGTATGATCTAAGAGAAGTTGAACCGTCGGATCACTGTATGTCTAGAACATATTGTGATCGTCGGATTAGAATATTTACAAATGCATACTAATGCATACTAAAGAAACACACTTTTACCTAACAGATATATTACACAAGTTGATCTTAACTAACTCCTAAGTGTCTAAATATCCTAACATCCCCCCTTAAGAAAAACTTGGGATAGGATTGAAGGATTTACAAAAGTGAGACTATTAGAATAAGGAAGGAGGAATTAGAGCCTATCCCCCCTTAAGGACACATTCCTGAACTACTAACATAGACCGAAGTTTAGAAAAATTTGCTTCTGTAAGAGACTTGGTGAAGATGTCTGCAACTTGATCATCTGTAGGGCAATAGAGAAATTCAATAACACTATCATGAACAATATTTCTGATGAAGTGCATGTGTAGCTCAATGTGTTTGTTGCGCTGATGTAGAACTGGATCTTTGGCAAGCTTGATGGCACTTTGATTGTCGCACCAAAGTGGAGTAGGCTGCTACTACTGCTCGAATCCAAAATCTGAAAGGATCTGTCGAAGCCATAAAGCTTCCTGACTAGCATTAACTATGGCTCGATATTCTACTTCTGCTGAAGAAAGAGCAAGAGCTTGTTGTTTCTTACAAACCCAAGTGACAGGTCCAGATCCCAGACTGAAAACATAACCTGCAGTAGAATTTCGATCATCAATATCACCGGCCCAATCTGAATCAGTGAAACCAACCAACAAAGGTTTCCCCCTTGTATTGTAATGAATCCCAAACTAAATTGTACCTCGAATATATTGAAGTATTCTTTTTGCTGCTTTCCAATGACTTTCATGAGGAGTTTGCATATAACGGGCAACACTACCAATGGCAAAGGAAAGTTCATGATAGGAATGAGTCAAGTATAAAAGACTACCAACAAGCTAACGATACAAGGTGGCATCTACTTCAGGGGAAGTACAAGTGGTAGAAAGTTTGACTCCAAACTGGAAGGGAGAAGGGGCTGGTTTACAATATTCCATGTGGAAGAGACGAAGAAGGTCACAAGCATACTTATATTGGGAAAGAAAGATTCCTTCTTTGGTTTGCAAGACTTGGAGCCCAAGAAAATAATGCAAATGGCCTAAGTCTGACATTTCAAAATTTTTCTTAAGACTGGATTTCACATGGGTTATAAGTTTAGGGTCACTACCAGTAAGGATAAGATGATCAACATAAAGAACAAGTATGATGAGATGGTTTCCTACTTTCTTGGTATAGACATTGGGGTTAGAATGGCATCTAGAAAAACCAGTGTCAAGGAGAACGCTATCCATTTTGGCATACCAAGCTCTAGGAGCTTGCTTAAGGCCATATAAGGATTTCTTAAAGAGACAAACAAGGCTAGAGTTATTCTGAACATATCCAGGAGGTTGTTCCATGTAAATTTTCTCATGTAAATCACCATGTAAGAAGCCAGACTTGACATCCATTTGATGGAATTCCCAGTTATGTAAGGCTGCAAGGGAAAGAACAAGGCAGATGGAGTTCATTTTTGCTATAGGGGCAAAGGTTTCATTGTAGTCAATCCCTTCAACTTGAGAAAAACCTTTGGCAACTAACCTTGCCTTAAGTCTTTCAACACTTCCATCTGATGCATACTTAGTTTTGTAGACCCATTTACATCTAACAAGTTTTCTTCCTTTTGGAAGAGGAACAAGATCCCAAGTATCGTTCGCCATCAAGGAACGATATTCTTCATCCATAGCTGCATCCCAATCTGGATTTCCTGAAGCTTCTGCAAAAGTTTTTGGATAATAATTCTTAGAAAGTTGATCCAAAAGAGAAGAGGCTCGCTGAAACTGAGATCATGTTTGACGTTGATCTCTAGGATCACCGGCAAGATCACCAGCTGCTTCACATGTTGAACGGACCCATCGAGGAAGTATTGGTGCTAGTGCAATTGGAGGAACATGAACAGGCAGAGGTGGATTTTCATCCTCACTATCATCATTAGAAACTGTAGTTGGAAACCTGTCAAGGAAGTTGGAAGAAGAAGAAGAAGGCACAATTACTGAATCAGGCTCGCAGGCCAAAAATAGCACACCCACCAAGTTAGGCTCACAGGCCAAAGATGGCACACCCACCAAGTTAGGCTCGCAGGCCAAGAGATTTTCATCAAATTTAACATCTCTTCTAATGATTATATCATGTGAATGGGGCTGAAGAAGTCTATAACCTTTTACATCTTCAGAATATCCAACAAATATGCACTTTTCACTTGTAGACTGCAATGCTTTTTGTTTTTCATCCAGAATGTGAGCCCATGCTTCACAACCAAACACACGAAAGTGACTTACATCCGGTTTAATTTTACTCCATGCTTCTTCCGGTGTTATACCTTGTAAAACTTTAGTGGGTGTGCTATTAACTATGTAATTTGCACAATTTATGGACTCAGCCCAATATTTAAGACTTAGTCCCTTAGATTGGATCATACAATTAGCCATTTATTTTAAAGTGCGGTTCTTCCGTTCAGCTACACCATTTTGTTGAAGTGTATATGGAACAATGTGCTATTGTGGGATTCCTTGTTCAGTGCAGAAAGTAGTGAATTTGTTGTTAACATATTCTCCTCCCTTGTCAGATATTAACTTAATAATTTGATGACCAAATTGTTTTTCAACAAGGGCCTTGTAGGCCAAGAACATGTTAAATACTTCGCTCTTAAGTTTTAGGAAGTAAACCCAAGTGCGTCTAGAGTAGTCATCAATGAAAGTTAAGAAATATTTGAAACTAGAAAAGGAAGTAGATGGAAGAGGACCACACAAGTCACTATGCACAAGCTCCAAAGGAACCGAGGCGTTCCAAGAGGCACGTTTGTCAAAACTGTCCCGATGATGTTTTTCGAGTACACAACCGGAACAAACACCATCCTTGCAAGATACCATTGGAAGACCAGTCACCATATTGTCTTTACATAGTTGTTTCAATGAGCGATAATTTAAGTGACCAAATCGCTCATGCCAAATTTTGCTCAAGTTATCACTATGAGCAACAAAAACTAAAGGAAAAGGTGATGACCCAAAGTTGTTAAATTTATACAACCTAGTAATATCATCAACAATTCCAGTAGCAAGGACATTTTGAGGATTTTTAAAATCCTTGATTACAACTTGGTGAGGTGTAAAAGTCACAGTTTTACCTTCACCTGAATGAGTAATTTGATACACTGATAACAAATTGCAGGAAATTTTTGGAACACATAGTACATCACTGAAATGGCCATTTTCTAATGGAACTATTCCAGATCCTAGAACACTTAGAGATCTATCATCACCAACAAATATTTGTTTGGTGTTACATTCATGCATAGTAGAAAATATGGCTTAATCCTTAGCCATATGATAAGATGCTCCAGAATCAATAAGCCATTCATTTGAAGTAGAAGAAGAAGATGCAGTATAAGAGTAACCAAAAGCACAAAGTGCATGTCCATGAGATTTATATTCTAAAGACAAATCTATGCTGATGTGGTGCTTCTTCATTGTTGCTTCCAAGGCTGCCATCTTCTTGAAACACTTAGATTCATCATGACTATCTTTCCCACAAAAATTGCAATGGCACTTAGTCTTCTTTCCTTTTTGCTTGAATCCTTTGTTATTTTTTAAAGAAGGAGCTAGCTGAGAGGGTTTGGGACCCTTGTTGTTTAGCTTATTATTGCGAAAATTTTGTTTCTTGGAAGGCTTGGAATTTTCTTTCTGTTGGGACAATAAGGCTTTCCCAGATGTATCTGCATTGTTTATCATTTCAAGATGAATGAGCTTATCTTGCTCTCTAATTAAGGAATCACAAAATGATTCAAGGCTAGGCTCTTGATAACTAGTTGCAGTCAAGGATTCTTTCATGGAGTAGAGTGTAGATACAAAAACAGAATATGCAGGTCCAAGTTTGGAAAGAATATGATAAATACATTATTTGTCTTCTTTCTTAATCTTGCATTTTGTACATAAGAGTCTAAGAGTTTTATACTTAGATAAATAGTCTTGAATGCATGAAAAATCATTTGGATTCAAGGAAAGCAACTCATTCTCAAGTTGATGACCCTTAATTTCATTGTGTTTACCAAACACAGATTCCAACTTTTCCCAAGCTTTATCAGGTTCATCAATTCCATATATGTGGAATCACAAATCAGTAGAGATTGACATCTCAATCAATCCACGAGCTTCATCGCATCTATTTGCCCATTTAATTTTCTTATCGTCATCAGTGGGTGCTGTTTTTTTCTCTGAGGTTATCCTGAAAAGTCCCCTACTTCGTAGAACGTCCTCCATACGAGATTTCCATGAGAAATAGTTAGAACTTGTAAGTATAATATCACAAGGGGTGGCCATATTGTAAAAAAATGGCTGAAAAAACAGAAACTAACTGTCTGGTTGCAAAGAGCTCCGAAAAACATGCGGTTTTAAAAAAAAAGGGCACTGAAAATTGATTCTGGATGATGAAGTTATGTTTGATCAAAGAAAATGTTGAAGATGTCCCTAATAGTGACGTGGCAGATATTAACTTGACCAACTAAAAAAAAGAACCCCCCTCCTCCCAAGATCTACCTTTGACAATCACTTTACAATCAAGTTGCTTCGAAGTGAATCACTTTTGTAGAATAAGTGATGTTCACTTTTACAATAATGTTACTTTTAAATAGTGCAGCAATAAATTAAAAGACTTAAGTGACTCACTTTTTATTTTATTTTATTTATGTGAGATGCAATTTTACAATAAAGTAACTTGAAAATAGAAATTGCATGCACTAAAAAGTAGCTTAATAAGACTTGAACTCAAGACCTATTATGGAATAAAACAACTTTGGACCAATTGAACTAAGTTTAAAAAGTACGTAAAAGAATGGAAAGAGGAAAGGGGATTTTTTTTTTTTTTTACTCTTCTCTCTCGTTCTCCATGCTTGCCTTTTTTTCCTGCAAATCACAAAAAAAAAACGAAAAACAAGAACAAAAAAAACTTTTTCCACACAATAGGGTTAAATCTTGGTTAGCTTACCCAGAAAGTCTACATTTTCAAGTTTTCTCGCGATTTCTGATTTGCCGTGATCGCACAAGGTTCACGGCAAAGAGCATATGTAGCCGAGAAGACAAGAAAAAAAAAATTTCCCTTACTGTTTCTGATTCGTCGCGATCGCGCAAGGTGCACGGAAAAGAGCATACGCAGTCAGGGAAGGCAACAGTACGAGACTAAAACAAAAAAAATATCTAATAATAAAACTGCTAAGATATGAGATATTTTAAAAGAAACAAATCTATCACTGTAACATTATACCTTCAGATTTGCCGAAATGGGTGTTTCTGGAACAAACGGAAACGGTTTTCGGTCAAACGAAAACTATTTCCTAATGGAAACGATGCTCCAGACGCAATGGAATAGCTCCCTTAGGCCAAAAATGTACAGAAAATCTAGAACCAGAAACACTTTCAAATTTTCAGCAACATAGGTTCCAGATCTTAATCAAAACCGAAAGTGGCTCTTCATAAAAGCTCTGATACCATGTTCGGGTACACAGGGTACTCCCAAAAGATCGAACACCTTAAGCAACCGCTTCACACAAATAGATCACAGATCAACACACCGATGTTTTTCACGTGGTTAAAACCCACGAGAGCAAAACAATCCATATCCCCAGCCAAATAGCTACTTTGAGCAATTTATTATGCAAAATAAAGAAAGTTACATGAGCTTCTCATAATCGATCAACTAGCCCAGTACCCTCTATGCTCTTTAAATAGAAATCATAGATCAATTAGGTGTTAAGCCATGGATGAATGGTAGGTATGATCTAAGAGAAGTTGAATCGTCGGATCACTCTATGTCTAAAACATATCATGACCGTCGGATTAGAATATTTACAAATGCAAACTAAAGAAACACACTTTTACCTAACAAATATATTACACAAGTTGATCTTAACTAACTCCTAAGTGTCTAAATATCCTAACATTCCAGTGATGAAATTTCTTCAAAATAGTCAAGAAGAACCCAATGACATTCAAAGAAGAATTTATGCACTGATAGAATTACAGCAGGAGCATGAATAAGTAGAAGAAAAGGCTCAGCTGTATAGAACAAAGATCAAAGAAAGGTTTGATAAAAAGATCAAATAGAACACCTTTTTTAATGGAGATATGGTTTTGAGATGAGATGCTAGAAAGGAGCAGAAAGGAAAGCATGGCAAGTTTGATAATCTATGGTTTGGTCCTTTCATAGTATCAAATATTCTGGAGAATAATACTTTTGTGTTACAAACCTTGCATAGTGAGGAATTGTCTAATTCAGTTAATGGGTGTTTCCTCAAACATTTTTACAGCTTTTAAGGAAAGAGATTGGATCTTCATTGTATATACCGATGTGAAAATTAGAATAAAGACTCCATGGCCCAATGGAAATTTTGCAAAGTAGCAGGCAATTTCAGTTACAGCACAGAAGGCACTGATCTACAGGTTCTTGAAGTCTCACAGGGAGGACTTCATCCCGCAGCAGGAGCCAGATGTTATAGCCTATTTTTGTTTCTCATTTTAAAGCATTTGCTTGTTTTTTAAAGCATGGTATTCCTTTCATTTTTAAGTTTTGACTTTAGTTTCTTTTAAATTTTTCTTTGATTTTATGCTTATACTTATAGTTGATTTAATAGGTTTCTTCCAATTTTGGTTTTACTTAGTGAAATTTATGGTTTCTAGGGGATTGTAGAATGTATATATGACTTAAATGTTCTAAAAAATATCATAAGGTTCTATTTAAACTCATTTAACCAAAGTTTAACCCTTTGCTGTGAGTTTTGTTTTAAAAATTATTAAAATAGATATTCTTGTAGCGCAAGCTCAAAAAAGGTAAACACACGCGCTACAAGAAAATCGTGCTATCTGGAAAATCATGATTTTGGCTCGAAATTTTCAAAATTCGTGCATAGGAGAATCCTTTCACACATGTCGATGAGTTTGATACATTTTTTCAGCCGCAGTAATCATTGTGACAAGTGTTATGAGATCAGGCAAGGAATCATTTGGGTGAGTTGTGGTTGTTTGGAAGTTATGAGATACAGAGTGGTGGAACCATAATGATTATGCACGATGAGGAAAATTCTCCATTAGCTACGCATTTCCTGAATGCATGAAGACCATAGAAGTCGTGGCAAGACCTGGCAGATTGTGATTGAAGATTGAAGAAGGTCGGAAATTTAGGGTTTTGCAAGGTAACTGTTTAGCATTGTCATGGCAATTAGAGATAGACTTAAGAATGAAATTGGACACCTTGGAAAATAGGAACGCAGATTTCTAGCAACCGAATCCATTATTCAGACAGGTATGAAGCGAATTATTGTCATATTCCATGTATTCGGGTTCACACTGACAGAAGATTAGTTATTGAGATTAACTAAGAATGCTAGTGCATAAACTCCATTTTTGCTCGATGTTGAATTTTCTCTATCAGTAGAGTCAAAATACTTATCAGTTTGAGAAGTAAAATTCAGCTCAAGGGTTTAGTTTTCTCAACATATGATTGACTGTTAAAATTGCAAATATTCAAATAAAGTTAAGTTCTTTACTGAAGGAAGCATTTTTAAGATCAATTATTCGGAATGAAGAGGAGTGGGTAAACAAACAGAGCTGAACCCTCAGATATGTCTTGGGTTCAAGCTTTCCCTAACTGTGCAAGGTTATTTTTAGAAGCAGGATGGTTAAACTATTTTGAGAAATTGATGGAGATCACATAGAAGTTTCATATAAGTTTGCTTAGGGATTATATAATGATATAGTTACTTTTGACACCCTAAAGATTGAGCTGACCAGAAGGCTAATAGCAGAGGCTACAGGGATCCCTGATGAAGGTGAATATTGGTTCAAAAAGGTACCTTTTACCTTTGATTCACAGAATTGCTTGCTTCCAAATGTTGTTGAGGACTGGGGTAAAGGAGTGCATATCAAGAAGTTCACCCAGAGTGAAGAAAACCAATTAGAATTCTGCAAAGTTATGTAACTTGTGAAGGAAGATATGCATTTGTACTTAAGTATCATTTCAGGTTTTTGCAGCATCTAAATCATGAAGCAGAGATGAACCTTCCTTTATTTTTCCTAAAGAGTCTCAAAATATGTCCAACAGAGTAAAAGAGTATCAAGACCATACTAAACAGTCCATATTTCATCATGGTATG
Source organism: Pseudotsuga menziesii (assembly GCA_001517045.1). Classification (NCBI taxonomy): domain Eukaryota; kingdom Viridiplantae; phylum Streptophyta; class Pinopsida; order Pinales; family Pinaceae; genus Pseudotsuga; species Pseudotsuga menziesii. The sequence goes on from LPNX010424901.1 coordinate 187,663, forward strand.
ATAAAGCTAATCATAAGTACTATGCTACAAAAGAAGGAAAAAACCTAGGACTATTTTCTATTCTGGTCTGGGTTTCAATCTGAGAAAGAAGACCAATCAAAGAAAAGGCATCTGAACAAAGGACATAATTTAGTCAAGAAATTGAAGAAAAATATTGTAACACCCTGGTTTTGACCCCGTTGCATTAAATGTACATGATGTATATATATTGTAAATGATCACGGTGTGGAGCTAAAGGCCAAGGCCCCGCCATTGATCGGTTATGCTATGTTTTGGATTTAAACTTGTCATCGATGGTATATCGGGGCATGCGGCATATATTATGTTTGTCATCATGTAAATATGCATCTATAATTAATTAAATGAACCTGACCAGCTAGGATCATGGCAACTAAAATGAGATAGGGGCATGATTTTCACAAGGATAAGGGTGGGTTGGGAAATTGTTAAACCTTGGCCAATGGGGGCAAATACCCATGTGTCTTCTTTCTTTACCTTAATCAACCACCTCCATTGAGGAATGACTGCTGGTGGTTGAGGCAGTTAATGGTCTTTGGGAGTGGGGTGGCAGGACTGTCAGTCCTCACCCACACGCACACTCCACCAGCAAGAACCACTCATGCACTTCCTCCAATGCGCATTACCTCCATGATGGTCTTCCTTCCTCATGGTCTGCTCACATCCACGCACAGGCTTACCTGGTCTCACTCACACAGACATTCACTCTCTCCACGACAATGCTAAAATGCTGGTGCACTTCCAATTCGCGTCCTCCCTCTGTTGTCGTTCACCCACGTGCCAAGAAGAGCGGTTCGTCCTCATGCAGGGACCATAATCTGTCCATTATCCTCACGCACAGGTATTCTTCTACTTTGGGGCTCACGCAATGAGCTGGGAGTTGTGTGTTTAGATCCACGGTTTTCCCTGTGAAGGGCCATTCGTGTTTTCAGTCGTGTGTATGTTTCCTTACCAATCTGTGGCCTGTACATATGTTTGCCTCTGCCCAGCTGTGAACTTGGTTATTCCCTCCCATCCTTGGACTGTGTAAGTTCCTTGGTGCTTTCATTGTTTAGATTGGGTCACTGGTTTTCCCCATGTGGTTGGCTATGTTTGTCGTGGGCTTCTTTACATTTTGGGGGAACTGTTGCAATTCGCTTGAGAGTCATTTTGGCCACGATAGGGCCAAGAATGACTCAGGAATTGTCTTCCCTGTCTTAAGCTATACCAGCTGATTGATTGCCTGAGTGCAATGGTTGGTCTTTAGACTGTGTAGAGAGCAGGGATGGGGGCTTAGTTTTGCTTAACAAACCTGGTGGATGGAAACCACACAGACAGAGCTAGAGGGATAGCCTTCTTCTCCATCACCCCTGAATAGCACTGGAAGGGAATGCAGGGCCTAAGGGACTGTGTAGCAGAGAAGGGACTGATTCCTTGTGTTGGGTGTGTTTGGGTGTCTTAGAGGTCCGGCTAGCTCTGGTGTAGGTGTTCTTGGCTCTGTAATGAGCTCACCAGCTTAGCATTGAGCCTTTCCCAACTCCTGGATGGCCTGATAAACCCAACTGTGTTGCCTTAGCTGTGTTTGTATATCCTTGGCTATGTGTAAGTCTGCTGGTTCCCTTATTCCTTGGAGAATCATGCCCAGCTCGGGGATGGCAGCGTTGCTGAGAGATTAAGGAGCACGCTGGCCTATGGTTGGGTGGAACGTTGCAGCGACGTAGCTGGTTGCGGAACAACTTCTCCTAAGATAAGTGATCTTGTGCATTTTACTTCTGCAACCATATTTTCTGTTAATGACTATAATGGACATGTTGAATGAATGCTTGTATGAATGTATGATGTTTCCACTGTGTCTGATAGTTAATTGCATCTGTGCATGATAAATGTCCATGTGTGCATGTTTTTACTTCAATACGTTTGCTTCAACATTCTGTTTTAGCATTTTTATGCATGTACATGTTCATGGGGCTCTTAGCCCGTGTGTTTGAAGCTTGGAGTTGCATCCTCTTCGCCGGTCGGAGGCATGGGGATGTGACAGTATGGTATCAGAGCTTCAGGTTGCAACAATGGACCTCTATGGGCCAAGAAGGAGCAACTGACAGAGGTTGTATCTCATTCTTCCCAGCAAAAATCAGTGGACGACTGGTAAAATTCAAAATAAAATGGTCTAAGTGTTGAGAGGTCGGGCCACCAGCGGAAAGACCTCCGCCATTGCGGAAGAGATAGCAAGAAAGACTTCCGCCGTTACAGAAGAGCTAGGCGGAAGGACTTCCACCGTTGCAGAAGCACTAAGAAAAAACAGGCTCGATGGAACGGTTTGGAGAAAGCCGCGAAAACGGCTAAGTGTTCCGCATCGGAACGATTAACAGAGTTAACTTTCATCGTTGCGGAAGAGTTTGTGAAGTTAACTTCCGCCATTGCGGAAGCCAAAGAAATTTTCCAGCCAATGGAAAAGACCTCCGACGCCGCAAGAAGTTTTCAAATTTTTCTAAGTAAAGGGCGGCCGTCGGAAGGAGTTCGTCTTTGGTGTGCCGCCGTTGTGGAAGCCAAATTAATTTGCCAGCCGATGAGAAAGACCTCCGACGCTGCAGAAAAGTTTAAAAATTATTCCAAGTAAGCAGTCGTCGATCGGAAGGAAAATTGTTTCGTGAGCCACCGTGGCGGAAGCAAAAGTGTTAAGGCTTCCGATCCAAAAGACCGCCGACGCCCGAAGCTAAAAATTTCTTTAAGTAAAGAGCGGCCAATCGGAAGGGAAAGCATTTCGCGAGACGCCGTTGCGGAAGCGAAAGCATTAAAACTTCCGAAGTGGAAAGACTGCCGACACCGAAGTTAAAATTTCTTTAAGTAAAGAGCGGCCAATCGGAAGGGAAAGCGTTTCGCGAGCCGTCATTGCGGAAGCAAAATCATTAAAACTTCCGAAGTGGAAAGACTGCCGATGCCGAAGTTAAAATTTATTTAAGTAAAGAGCGGCCAATCGGAAGGGAAAGCGTTTCGTGAGCTGCCATTGCGGAAGCGAAAGAATTAAAGCTTCCGAAGTGGAAAGACTGCCGATGCCGAAGTTAAAATTTCTTTAAGTAAAGAGCGGACAGTCAGAAGGGAAAGCGTTTCGCGAGCCGTCGTTGCGGAATAGAAAGCATTAAAGCTTCCGAAGTGGAAAGGCTACCAACGCCGATCAGAAGGAGGAATCGTTTCGTGAGCCACCGTTGCAGAAGTGAAAGCATTACAGCTTCCGACTAGAAAGGCTTCCGACGCCGATCGGAAGGAGGAAGCGTTTCATGAGCCACCGTTGCGGAAGAAATAGTGGAAGAGGAGCCAATTCTGTGGAAGAATAATTGGGGAAGAGACCCGATTGAGCAAAGGAAAATTCAGCTGTTTTTAGTGGATTTTCAGTGGATTTCCGTGGGCTGAGAAGGAGAAGCCACAAGGGGGCAATCCCCCTTGACCCCCGTCGTCCCCTTCAGATAGACGTTCTTAATGAAGAAAATTTTGTGTGTTTGGGAAAATTGTTATTTTATGGTTATTCCCGAAAAAGGTAAGTGATTATGATTTATATCAATGTTATGCATCTAACAATTGTGTTATTAACACGTTTGCAGAATCATAGTCACCTTCAAGAGAAGTATTCCGGGTAGTGCAGTTTGGTAAGTAAGTTGCGGTTCAATCATGAGAACCCATGATGGGTATGATGCTCAGGATTCCTATGAGCGAGCAGAAGATTCCATGGGAGAAAATGTTCGTAATAGAAATGATGACATAGAGTCTAATGGAAGGATATTCCAAGAGACACCGTCAGATGTTACAGCTACCATGAGAAGCTTAATTAAAGCCCAGGAAGAGCAGCATCAGTTGAATGCTGCAATGTTGCAGAGTTTGACAGACTTGCAAAGAAAGATAGACTCTGGGCGAGGTAACGCAAGGCCAGAAGGCAGTAAGAACAGTACTAGGAGAAGGAGAAGAACTTCTAGTGGATCATCTGATTCTGAAGAATCCAGCGGGGATTCAAGTTCCTCTTCTCATAAAAGAAAAAGAAAGAGACACCATAGGGATCGCCCTCAGGACGAATTTAAGAAAGCTAAACCTCCTACGTTTGATGGTGAGGTAAATACTGGACAAGAGGCTGAAGCTTGGCTTCTTGGAATTAAGAAGTACTTTCAAGTGCATGATTATTTAGGAAACATGAAGGCAAGAGTTGCCATATTCAATATAAATGGAAGAGCATCCATTTGGTGGGAACACTTCAAGCAAGTGAAGAGGATCAGTGAAAGGAGACTTAAGTGGAAACAGTTCAAGAGACACCGTCAAATGCTGCAGCCACCATGAGAAGCTTGATTAAAGCCCAGGAAGAGCAACATCAGTTGAATGCTGCAATGTTGCAGAGTTTAACAGACTTGTAGAGAAAGATAGACTCTGGACGAGGTACAGCAAGACCAGAAGGCAGTAAGAGCAGTACTAGGAGAAGGAGAAGGACTTCTAGTGGATCATCTGATTCTGAAGAATCCAACGGGGATTCCAGTTCTTCTTCTCATAAAATAAAAAGAAAGAGACACCATAGGGATGGCTCTCGGGATGAATTTAATAAAGCTAAACCTCCTACATTTGATGGTGAGGTAAAGACTGGACAAGAGTCTGAAGCTTGGCTTCTTGGAATAAAGAAGTAATTTCAAGTGCATGACTATTTGGGAAACATGAAGGCAACAGTTGCAATATTCAATCTGAACGAAAGAGCATCCATTTGGTGGGAACACTTCAAGCAAGTAAAGAGAATCAATGAAAGGAAACTTAAGTGGAAACAGTTCAAGAAGTATTTCAAGCAGAAATACCTCTCTGACAAGTATTATGATGACAAGATTAAGGAGTTACATGAGCTGAGATTGGGACTGCAAACCATCGAAGAGTATGCAAATAATTTTTTGGAGCTGTTGAGGTATGTCCGGTACATCAGAGATGAAAAAGTGAAGGTCCATCATTTTCTAAGTGGATTACCTCAGTCCTACAAAGACAGAATCGAGTTTTATGAACCTAAGACTCTTGAAGAAGCAATAAGGAAGGCTAAGTATTGCTATGAGCAAAGAAAAGGTAAGATGGATTACCATAAGGCATGGAAGGACAAGAATAATGAGAAGTTTGACCAAAGGAAGAAAGGTTTTAAACCTTCTAGCTTCAAGAATCAGTAGAAGCAGCCATCTCAAGCTACGAGTAAGCTAGTTGGAGTGACAGGAGAAAAGCCTAAGGATCCACAATAGAATAGAAGGCCACTTCAATGTTGGAAATATGGAGGACCCCACATGCGCAGGAATTGTCCACTCAAGAATGAGAGTGCAAGGCCAACTTATAACGTTCAAGAAGTAGAAACAGTGGGTCAAGTAGCAAGGGAAATCCCTAGGATTTATGCAGCACTAGAGGACCGTCAAGCAGACCACCAGTCAGTTGTGGTTGAAGTTGCAGGTAAGATTGTTGAGCAATCTATTTCTATTTTGACTGAACCTGGTTCTACGCACAGTTACATTACTCCTAGAGTAGTGGAGATTTGTGCTTTTAAGAAAGTAAAGCATAGGAAGTCTTGGTTAGTTCAGCTAGCCACTGGAACTAAGAGAAAGGTCAGTGAAGTGGTAGAGAAATGTCCATTGGTCATGAATGGATTGGTCACTTGTGTAGATCTGAATGTTCTACCACTTGGTTCCTATGATGTTCTCATTGGAATGGACTGGTTAGAAGCTCACAGGGTAAAGCTTAACTGCTACAATAAGACTTTTGAATGCATGAATGAAGAAGGGAACCTCGTGGTTGTGCAAGGTATTCCAAAGGTAATTTCAGTCCGGCAGGTTTCAGCAATGCAGTTAAAGAAGTTCTGTAAGAAGGGTTGCCAGTTGTATGCAGCTCAGGTTTTGGAGGAAATGAGAGATGAAACTCCTAGGTTGGAGGACTATCAGGTGTTACAGGAATTCGGGGATGTGTTTCCTGATGAGATTCCAGGGCTTCCTCCAAAGAGGGACATTGACTTCACGATTGAACTCGTGCCAGGAGCAGCGCCAGTGTCCAAGGCACCCTACAGGATGAGTATATTGGATATGCTAGAGTTGAACATGCAACTGCAAGAGTTGTTGGAAAAGAAGTATATCTGACCGAGTGTGTCTCCTTGGGGAGCACCGGTTTTGTTTGTAAAGAAGAAAGATGGTACACTCAGGTTATGTATTGATTACAGACAATTGAACAAGGTTACAGTGAAGAATAAATATCCTTTGCCTAGGATTGATGACCTCTTTGATCAAATGAGAGGAGCAAAGGTGTTTTCTAAGATTGACTTGAGGTCTGGTTACCATCAGGTGAGAATCAAGGATGAAGACATTCCTAAGACAGCATTCAGGACAAGGTATGGGCATTATGAGTTTGTAGTGGTACCATTTGGTCTCACAAATGCACCAGCTAAATTTATGTGCCTTATGAATAGTGTCTTCAGCAGGTATTTGGACAAGTTTGTTCTTGTTTTCCTTGATGACATTCTTGTTTATTCTAAGAATGAGGAAGAGCATGAAGAACATTTGAGATTGACATTGAATTTGCTCAGGGAGCATCAGTTGTACGCAAAGCTGAGCAAGTGTGACTTCTATAGAGATAGAATTCAGTATTTGGGTCACATTATTTTAGAGGAGGGTATATCTGTGGACCCTGAAAATATTGATGCCATTATGAATTGGCCTACTCCAAGAAATGTGACAGATGTAAGATATTTCATGGGACTTGCAGGATACTACAAGAGATTCATTGAGGGATTCTCCAAAGTTGCACATGCCATCACTTCTTTGCAGAAGAAGGGGATGAATTTTGAATGGACATCAAGGTGTGAAGAAAGCTTCCAGCAGTTGAAGAATCTTCTCACTAGTGCACCAGTATTGAAGGTTGCAGATCCAAAGAAATATTTTGTGGTATGTACCGATGCATGCGGACAAGGGCTTGGAGGAGTCCTTATGCAAGACAACCACGTGATATGTTATGAGTCAAGAAAGTTGAAGGAACATGAGATGAACTATGCCACTCATGATCTAGAGCTTGCAGCCATAGTACATGCTCTCAAGATGTGGAGGCATTACTTGATGGGTAGAATATTTGAGCTCAGAACAGACCATTGCGGTTTGAAGCATCTATTTGATCAGCCTACTCTGAATGCTAGGCAAGCAAGATGGCTGGAGTTTTTATGTGAGTTTGATTTTGAAATCAAGCACATAAAGGGAAAAGAAAATAAGGTAGTTGATGCACTCAGCAGGAAGATGCAAGAAATGCATGTGGCATCTCTTAGTATTTGCCAATCAGATTTGAGGCAGCAGATTGTTGATCATGTTGCTGGAGATGAATTGTATGAGCAGGTAAAATACAAATTGCAGCAGCAAAGTCTTGAGAAGAGGTATGAGGGATATAGATTGGGAGAAGATGGGATTCTCACTTATAAAGGTAGGATTTACATTCCAGATGTAGCAGATTTGAGGAGAGTTGTTATGGATGAAATCCATCAAGCTCCGTATTCTGGACACCCAGGATATCAGAAAACAATTGCTATAGCTAGAAAGCAGTACTTTTGGCCAGGAATGAAAAAGGACATGGCTGAATACATTTCAAGGTGTATGAAATGTCAATAGTTAAAGGTTGAGCATCAACATCCAGCAGGTCTGTTGCAACCTTTGCCAGTTCCGGAATGGAAATGGGAAGTTATTTCCATGGATTTCATTACAGGTTTGCCGATGACTTGGAGACAACATGATTCCATCATGGTTGTGGTAGACAAGTTGACAAAGGCAGCACATTTTATACCGGTTAAGTCTGCGTATGAGACTGGCGACATTGCAAGGATCTTCATGAAGGAGATATTCAAATTGCATGGATTGCCTAAGGCAATAGTCTCTGACAGGGATGTCAAGTTCACTTCCAACTTTTGGAAGGGGTTGTTTGCAGATTTGGGTACAAAGCTAAACTTCAGCACTGCATACCATCCTCAGACAGATGGGTAGACAAAAAGAGTTAATCAGGTGCTTGAAGACACGCTTCGCATGTATGTAATGGACAAACCAACCAAGTGGGAAGATTACTTACACTTGGTAGAGTTTGCTTATAACAATGGACAGCAAGCATCCTTGGGGATGAGTCTATATGAAGCTTTGTATGGAAGAAGGTGTAGGACACCAGTGACTTGGGATAATCCAGTGAACAGGATTGTGCTTGGACCAGAATTGCTCAAGGAGATGGAG
>LPNX010424901.1:195956-208983 GCA_001517045.1 Pseudotsuga menziesii
TGGTAAAGATCAGGCAGAAGCTGAAAGCAGCACAGGACAAACAGAAAAGCTATGCAGATAAGCATAGGGTGAACAGGGAGTTCAGTGTTGGGGATCATGTTTACCTCAGAGTGAGAGCAAGGAAGAGTTCCTTGAAGCTTGGAATTTGTGCCAAGCTGTCGCCAAGATATTGTGGGCCATTTGAAGTGCTTGAAAGAATAGGGCCAGTTGCTTATAGACTTGCATTGCCTGCTAGCACTAGAGCTCATAATGTTTTTCATGTTTCTTTGCTTAAGAGATATGTACATGATCCTAACCATGTGATAAATTGGGATGTGATTCAGGTGGAACCCGAGGGAGAGTTCTGAATCGAGCCAATGCGCATGCTCGACAGGAAGGTCACCATGCTCCAGAACCGAGCCATAGGGCAGGTAAAGGTGCAATGGGAGCACTACGGGCCTGAAGAGGCTACTTGGGAGCTGGAGGATGCCATCTGATGGGCACATCCATTTTTGTTCAATTTTGCGAAACACTGAGGCGATACCAGTGTAGCATTTTGTTCAATTTTGTAAGCACTGAGGACAGTGCTATTGAAGGGGGAGGGGAATGTAACACCCCGGTTTTGACCCCGTTGCATTAAATGTACATGATGTATATATATTGTAAATGATCACGGTGTGGAGCTAAAGGCCAAGGCCCCGCCATTGATCGGTTATGCTATGTTTTGGATTTAAACTTGTCACCAATGGTATATCGGGGCATGCGACATATATTATGTTTGTCATCATGTAAATATGCATCTATAATTAATTAAATGAACCCGACCAGCTACGATCGCGGCAACTAAAATGAGATAGGGGCATGATTTTCACAAGGATAAGGGTGGGTTGGGAAATTGTTAAACCTTGGCCAATGGGGGAAAATACCCATGTGTCTTCTTTCTTTACCTTACTCAACCACCTCCATTGAGGAATGACTGCTGGTGGTTGAGGCAATTAATGGCCTTTGGGAGTGGGGTGGCAGGACTATCAGTCCTCACCCACACGCACACTCCACCAGCAAGAAACACTCATGAACTTCCTCCACTGCGCATTACCTCCATGATGGTCTTCCTTCCTCATGGTCTGCTCACATCCATGCACAAGCTTACCTGGTCTCACTCACACAGACATTCTCTCTCTCCACGACAGTGCTAAAATGCTGGCGCACTTCCAATTCGCTTCCTCCCTCTATTGTTGTTCACCCATGTGCCAGGAAGAGCGGTTCGTCCTCACACAGGGATCATAATCTGTCCATTATCCTCACGCACAGGTATTCTTCTACTTTTTGGCTCACGCAACGAGCTGGGATTTGTGCGTTTAGATCCACGATTTTCCCTGTGAAGGGCCATTCGTGTTTTCAGTCGTGTGTATGTTTCCTTACCAATTCATGGCCTATACATATGTTTGCCTCTACCCAGCTGTGAACTTGGTTATTCCCTCCCATCCTTGGACTGTGTAAGTTCCTTGGTGCTTTCATTATTTAGATTGGGTCACTGGTTTTCCCCACGTGGTTGGTTGTGTTTGCTGTGGGCTTCTTTACATTTTGGGGGAACTGTTGCAATTCACTTGAGAGTCATTTTGGCCACGATAGGGCCAAGAATGACTCAGGAATTGTCTTCCCTGTCTTAAGTTGTATCAGCCGATTGATTGCCTGAGTGCAATGGTTGGTCTTCAGACTGTGTAGGGAGCAGGGATGGGGGCTTAGTTTTGCTTAACAAACCTGGTGGCTGGAAACCACATAGACAGAGCTAGAGGGTTGGCCTTCTTCTCCATCACCCCTGAATAGCACTGGAAGGGAATGCAGGGCCTAAGGGACTGTGTAGCATAGAAGGGACTGATTCCTTGTGTTGGGTGTGTTTGGGTGTCTTAGAGGCCAGGCTAGCTCTGGTGTAGGTGTTCTTGGCTCTGTAATGAGCTCACCAGCTTAGCATTGAGCCTTTCCCAACTCCTGGATGGCCTGATAAACCCATCTGTGTTGCCTTGGCTGTGTTTGTATATCATTGGCTATGTGTAAGTCTGCTAGTTCCCTTATTCCTTGGAGAATCATGCCCAGCTCGGGGGTGGCAGCATTGCTGAGAGATTAAGGAGCACACTAGCCTATGGTTGGGTGGAACGTTGCAGCGACAAAGCTGTTGCAGAACGACTTCTCCTAAGATAAGTGATCTTGTGCATTTTACTTCTGCAACCATATTTTTTGTTAATGACTATAATGGACATGTTGAATGAATGCTTGTATGAATGTATGATGTTTCCGCTGTGTCTGATAGTTAATTGCATCTGTGCATGATAAATGTCCATGTGTGCATGTTTTTACTTCAATACGTTTGCTTCAGCATTCTGTTTTAGCATTTTTATGCATGTACATGTTCATGGGGCTCTTAGCCCGTGTGTTTGAAGCTTGGAGTCGCGTCCTCTTCGTCGGTCGGAGGCATGGGGACGTGACAAAGGTCATAGTCAAGTTAGAATAAGATAGTGTGCAAGGAAAGTCTATGACCCAAAGGGATAAAAATGTCGAAAATGAACTGCAGAATAAGGTTGAGAAAGATGAAATATCAAAGGGTAAAATGCAAGATTTAGAGCATGTAGAAGATAGCCTTCATGAAGAAGTAAATCAGGGAGTAGATGAAAGTTTGATAGAACAGGAACAAGTCCCTACAGGAGTATAGTCAGAAGATAAGAAAATTCCATTGATTGATGAAGCTATGGCTGACACTGAACAAGATTTATAGGAACAGTCTGAAGAAGGGTTAATGTCACGAGGAATCAAGAGAAAGGTAGTTCATCTAGCATCTATAAAACGCCAATGAAAAAATTTGACCATGCTGGGGGAGATTGGGGTAGGTTGGAGGCATAAGACCAGACCCAAGAAAAAATTGAGATTGAAGATGAAAAATTGCTAAACCCTAGGTTAGTTTAGAATAAAATCATAGTGATAGAAGACTCTTCATCCCAAGAAGAGTTAGAAGAGAATGAAGGTTTAAATGTAAAAGACATGAAGGGTAAGAAACAAATTATTTTAGAGGATAAGTTAGCCCTAACTGAAACTAAAATCTTATAAATGTTAAAAGAAGTTCAAAGGAAAGTAGTTTTAGACCATCATCAAGATGATTCATTGAAGCAGCATTCAGTCATAACAAGTTTTTGGGCAGAGAAAGAAAAGATTGCAGAACCATCAACCCATTGCAATTTTGAAGTTAATGAGTCTTCAGGGGCTCCTATAGCTATGACAGAGCAGAAAGAGGAGGATGAAGAGATATTTAAGAAATTGAAGATCCCTTGGATGCTAGAAGGAATGCATCTAGTCTTCGAAGGAAAGTGTATTGATTCAGAGAATGAAAATTTATAGAGAAGTATTAAACAATATAAATATTAGATAGAATACCTGCATGAAACAAATGAGGGGTTAGTAGCTGCTAACAGAAGATTAAGAGAGGATTTAGAGGAGGTCAATAGCCATTATCAAGAGTTAATTGCAGTCTCTAAGGAAGCTTTGAAAAGGAAAAGATAGACACAAAGTCTTTATGCAGAATTGAAGAAAACTTCTCAAGACATAACACAACAAAATCAGGAGCTTTCAAAAAGAGTTGTGTTGCAGCTGCAACTATTCTCCCCAAATTTCTTAAATTCGGGACCCCTCCTCATGATTTTGCTTTAATCTTTGAATCCTTGGAGTTGTTGGCATGTGTTTCAATCTTTAAGTGATTACAAAGCTTAACTCTTGACCAAGGTCTGGTTTTTTATTGCGCTGAAGTTTATGGTGAGCCCTAGCTGTTAAGATTGTTTTGTTTATTGATCAAACTAGTTGTCTCTACTGAGGTCGCCATTGTTGGATGTTTGAAGTTGAATGAAGCACTAATTTTTTTTCATTGTTTTGATCGGAAGTTCAAACCGTTTTCCATCCACCGTTGCGGCTCCTAAAGCAATTTAGCTTCCGAAGTGTGAAAGCGCCGATGGCCGATGCGTTTTAACCTATTTAGTCGCGTGCATGAAGTCGTTTCTCGTCCACCGTTGTGGATGGAAAAGCCTTTTGTCTTCCGAAACGCAAATCCATCTGACATCCGACTTGCATCGCATGGCTTTAGTTTTCTCTTTTCCGCCATTGCGGCTCTCCAAGTATTTTGACTTCCGAAGTTCAAATCCTTCCGACTTCCGATTAAAGCCTCTCTTGCACGCGTGTCGCTTGTCCATGATTTGGTTTTCTTCCACCGTTGCGACTAGGCAAGCCCCTTAGCATCCGATTTTATTTCCTTCTGATTGCCGATTTTAAGTTTTCCCGCCAGTGTGTTTCCTGTTGACTGCCGTAGGCTAGGTTTGTCAGGCCCGTAGATGGTGCGCCTCGCCATTTCCTTGTGGAATAGTCGTTTAATTGATAATATTTGTTGTTTTGAATGATGTTGGTCGATTGATGGCAGGCGGTTTTGAGGAGATCAAGTACTCTACCGTGGTGCTGAGAAAGACGGACTGTTTGGAAAGAATATAACTGAAACCAGAGGGATTTCCAGGAGAACCAGGGGAGTAGAAGACAAAACCCGGATCTATAATGGCGCAAGCCCAAGAAGTCATCAGTTACCAAGTGGTCCATGATTACATACAGACAAGGAATGTGAAACGTTTGAGAAAATGAAAGATCATGCGTCTGGTAAAAATGAAACGCTCTGTAATTATAGTTTAAATATTTGAAAGTAGGAATTAGAGGGGGCTTTTTCCCTGAAAAATTTGTAAACTCTTTTGCTTGTAAGAGGAACTATTTCATTTTACAGTCAGAAAGTGCAACTTTTGCCGCTGGAGAGAGCGAAAGGTGGAATGTATCAATGTGACTCAATGAATAATGTTGAAGAGGAACTATCTCGTTTTCAGTAGTATTTCATTTACTGTGAGAGTATTTAACTTCCTGAACCTATGTTCTTGTTGAGTGTTCTTCAGTATTTTTTGGGATGTCTTCCACTGTGAGTAATAAATGTTGTTCATAAAATAATCGGCTATCTGGTTGTTTAAATATCTGTAATTGTTCATGCGTCTTGAATGAAGTATCAGCTATCTGTAACTCTTCATAATGCATGTACATGACGTATTACTCACTTACAATGAATGATAACTCTGCTCCCTAGGGATAGTTAGGTAGTTATTTTGTTTTCGTGTTGTATGTGTTTTAGGTGCTTGTGAACCTTAAGATGAGAGGTAAGAACCTGCGCATCACATTGTGACTGTTCATTGCATCTTTAGCACCCTGTATTGTTAGTTAGGCACTTGCATATCATACATTACATCAAAAAATACAAAATTCACAGTGGACCGAGCCGCAACCGGTAAAGCCTTTGTTTTGTTACTTGGTCTACGGTAGCTGGACCACAAACCGGACGGATTCCCTATACCAAACAGTCAACGGGCTAGTTGGGAACATTGTTTGGGGAGAATCCCTTACTGTTGTCGCCTGCAAATTTCCAGGCCCCAACAGTTTTGGCGCTAGAAGGAGGGCCGCCAGTGTATGGCTGGCCGAGGAAACCCGTTTTCCCGAGAATATTCCACTGGTCACAGTTCTGAAAGCAGTGAGTTCGATAATCCAATTCCGGAAGAAAGAGAACATCTATATTCTGTTGACAATGAAATTGTTAATGATCTGAGAAGACACACCAGGGCATATGTAAAGAAGATTGGAGGATTGCCAATCATCCCCGAACTGCCCAGAAGGGAGTATAAAAGGAAGGATCGTCCTGAAGCGGAAGGCTCAGTGTTGGTTGGAGACTGGGAAGAGCTGGTAGAAACAGCCTTGCAGGAAGTTGTGCTACCTTTGAATCAAGAAGGCCCAGAAACCCCTCACGGTTCTCCTGCTCACACTCCAGTTGGTTCACCTCCTCACTCCCCACCCAGACTCATGGCAGGAGTTAATGCTAATCAACCGCCTAACCCACCTAATCCACCACCCACATGGAGAGCCAGACCACCATTAAACCTTACCCCTCCTTTACATGACCTACCTCAAGCCTTTGACAAGATGTTTCCCAAGTTTGATTCCAATGAGAAAATACTAGTTGATGATCACCTACAAAGCTTTTACTTGGCAGTTGAGGGATTAAGGGTCGGGGAACATGAAGACGTGGTATACAGACTGTTCCCACATACCCTCAAAGGAGTTGCAGTGTCATGGTACTTTGGGTTTCCTGCTAACTCTATCCCTGATTGGGATACCTTTGAAAGAATGTTCAGAAGTAAGTATGCAACTTAGAAAACTCATGCAGCTCTCATGAAAGGGTTGTGCGTGTTGAAGAAAGAAAGAAAAGAAAAAGTGCACAGTTTCACGCAAAGGTTTGCAGCATATCTAAAGAACTTCTCTAAAACAGATAAGCCTTCAGACAAAGTTCTTATTGAATACTATACTTCAGCTTTAGGCCCTGATTTGGCCATGTTTGCCAAACGTAGGGCCAATCCAACTCTGACAGAAACCTATGAAGAGGCAGAAGTCATGGAAGCTGAAAGAGAGAGCATTGAAGACTATCCAGAACAGTCTGGAGAGAAAGGCACAGGAAGAAAAACCTTATTGTTTACCAAGCCTAACAAAGAAAAGTCTCCAGATTTGGAGAATATGGCCAAAATGATGCAAAAGCTTTCCAATAAAATCATAGATATGGAGAAAGAAAAGGAAGCACAAAAGTTTTATAAGCCATATTATAAGAAAAGAGAGGGTAACCACCAGTCTCAACCTCCTCCTCATAATACTGCATCCATGAACTTAACAAAGGTAGGCTTGGATAATTTTTGCACATTCCACCAACAGCCACATTGTGAGAAGAATTGTCCGTAGTGGATAAATTCGATGACGTTGGTAATGAATCAACTGTTAGACTCTAGATTGATAGAAGAGGGAAATGAAGAAGGAAAGGAAAATTCTACCTCTACGTCTACTAAAGAACAGGAAGAGGAAACCATGGCTTTATGGAATTCTGTCTCACTATTTGATACTGAAGAAGAAAAGACTCAGGGGTGTAAAGACGTTATGGAGACCAATGTAGCCACGAGGAGCCAAGGGACGGTTAATGAAGACAGTCTTATACTTCCAAAGATTAAGAGGCTGCAGAGAAATGTGAAGAAGAGATTTCAAGACAAATCTTTGGTTGATACAATTCCAGAATTCACTATTACCAGCCAAAGGCCTAGACAGAGTGAGACAACGGCCAAGCCAAATGAAGGTAAGGAGAATGCTGTTAGGCATCATCCCACGGAACAGCAGATGGATTATGACATTGTGGAGGGTTTAAAGAATATAAAGGTGAATGTTCCATTATTCGAGATGTGCAAAGTGCCGCAGCAAAAAGAAAGGCTGTTGAGAGCCCTTGAAACATCAGATGAGAAGACGCCCACTAACAATCAACCAGAAGAAGAAGAAGAAATTGGAGAGAACAGCGATGGAGGTAAGTCCAAGCACAAGCATCCACCTTTCCTCCTTACTTTCGAAATATTTAACTACAATGTACATAATTTCTTGGTAGATTTAGGGGCAACTGTTAATGTCATGCCAATATCTGTCTGTAAAAGAATCAATGGGCAGCCTAAGCCATCCCCGTGGAGAGTAGTTCAGTTGGACAGGACAGATGTGAAGGTAATTGGTGAGATGGAAGATGTCCTAGTCCGTCTGGCTTCAAATGATAAAGTATGCCAGGTCATTAATATCGTGGTGGCTGATATACCAGATGCATACGGCCTTATCTTGAGCAGAGATTGGTCGGCCAAACTTAATGGATATTTTGCTTCTGATTGGTCACATCTGTGGTTGCCATACAAAGGAAGTCCGAACCAGATCAATATTTTAAGAGAGCCTCACATGAAGTACAATGTTACCCGACTTGAAGAGAAGAATGAACCTGTGGATTCTTTCTTGGGAAACTATTTTATTGAGTTGGAACCAGGCAATTACAAAGCAGAAGAAGCCAGCAACACATCTGATACCCAGCCTGATCTCCTTCGATTCTCCCAGGCTGATGAGATTGACTGTAAAATAGTAGATTTAGCAGTAGGAGTAGATTCGTTTTCAATAGTTAATGATTTTTGGACTTTATTTTTCGATGGCTCTAAGACATTAGAAGGGTCAGGGGCTGGCTGTGTCCTTATTGACCCATAGAACAATAAACATTTCCTTTCATGTAGATTAGAGTTTGAGTGTACTAATAATATAGCTGAGTACGAAGCACTGGTGTAGGGACTAAAGAAGGCAATTGAATTAAAGGTAGGTAATCTGAAAGTTTTTGGGGACTTAGAAATTATTGTGAAACAAATCCGGAATCAGATACATTGTATTTCTCCCCACTTAAAATCTTACCAAAATGAGGTATGGGATTTGCTGAAATATTTTAATGCATTTAACATTATTTCAATCCCAAGAATAAAAAACGCAGCTGCTGATCTATTGGCCACTTCAGCCGCTAGAATCGTACCCACTAATAATTGATGTTCTATTGAACTGCTTTTCAGGCCCTCTGTACCTGATATGATTATGAACCTACGAGTATTTGATGATGACCTGCAGATCATAGAATGTTTAACAAATGATGAGGTGTTTAAAGGAGCGATCATAGACGATGAAGAGCATCAAGCTGAGATGAAATACGATAATTCCATTCCTAAAGGAGTCAGAACGTTGGAAAAAATGTTCGATTTAAATGAAAAATTCAGAAGACCACCCAACGTGAAGACCCACAGCTCATCACTACAGTTCGAGCTGATAAATTTAGGGACTGAAACGGCTCCTAAGTTCGTGAATCTCGACAAATGATGTTCACCAACATAAAGAGACAAATTCATCAGTCTATTTAAAAAATATAAAGATGTTTTCACATGGACGTACGAAGATTTGAAAACATATGATACCAGCATCATCAAGCATGTCGTTCCCATTAAAACAGGCATCAATCCATATCAGCAACCTTTGAGGAAAATGCATCCGAAATTGGAACCATTGATTCAAAGTGAAGTGAAGAAGTTATTGGACGCGAGAATCATCTTCAAAGTCAGACACTCTGATTGGGTATCAAATCTGGTACCAGTAAGGAAAAAGTCTGGGGAAATCAGACTCTGCGTGGATTTCAAGAACTTAAACCGTCCATCAGATAAAGATAACTATCTTGTGCCACCCATGGAGCAGCTGCTACAGATGGTTTCAAGTTCTGAGTTGTTTTCATTATTAGATGGTTTCTCTGGCTACAATCAAGTATTAGTAGCCGAAGAAGACAGATTAAAGCAACATTCAGAACTAAATGGGGAACCTTTTCCTATATAAGGATGCCTTTTGGGTTGATTAATGTTGGAGCGACATTTCAGAGGGCTATGGACATAGCTTTCCGTGGATTGATTGGACGAAGTGTTGTAGTGTACCTGGATGACATTACAATATTCTCAAAGAAAAGAGGAGAGCACGCTTTTCACTTAAGACAGATTTTTGAACGCTTTTGGAAGTACAGCATCTCGCTTAATCCCAAAAAATGCGTGTTCGCCGTCACTGAGGGAAAGTTACTGGGGCACATAGTTTCAAAGAAGGGTATATCTATAGACCCAGAAATAATTAAGGCCATTGAACAAATCTCCATGCCCCATAATAAAAAAGGAATGCAATCGTTTATGGGAACCATAAATTTTGTATGAAGGTTTGTGCCTGATTTCGCTCAGACTGTCAAACCACTACAGCAGATGGTCAAACAAAATGCACAATTTAAGTGGACTGAAATTGAAAAGAATGATTTCAGTAAAATCAAGACGGCTGTTGCACATGCACCCTCTCTGAAAATCCCAGACTTTGATAAAGACTTTATTCTGTATACATTCGCATTCGATGATTCATTGGCAGCTGTACTCACCCAAAAGGAAGAAGGGGGGGATGAATTCCCAATATCCTTTATGAGTACTGGTCTACAGGGGGCTGAATTAAACTACCCAGCCATAGACAAGCAAGATTACGCAGTGTTTAAGGCAGTGAAGCAATTCAGGCTTTATATATTAAAAAATCGAACCAAAGTGATAGTCCCATACCCAGCTGTAAGATCCCTTCTCATACAAAAAGAGTTAGGAGAAAGAAGGGGCAACTGGGTAACGGCTCTTCAAGAATACGATCTTGAATTCAAACCAGCCTCTATAGTGAAAGGACAAGGATTGTGCAAGCTTATGACTGAAAGTGGGAACAATGAAGAGCAAGCATGGGAGGATGAGGCTGAATTGCATGTCATGGATGTATGTCCTTTGTTTACAGCTCCCGAATCTTGGTATAGAGACCTGGTGCATTAGTTGCAGGCAGGGCTGTTACCTGAACATTGGAATTCCAAGCAAAGAAGAGCACTACGTCTTAAATCAGAATATTATCAAATTGTGGAAGGGGTATTGTTCAGAAAGAATTATGACGGGGTTCTCCTCATATGTCTAGAAAAAGAAGATGCAAGGAAAGTAATGTCAGAATTACATGACGGTCCTGCTGGGGGACATTATTCAGGAGACACTATGGCCCATAAAATCCATAGAGCCGGTTACTATTGGCCTACACTCTTCAAGGATGCACATGCACATGTTAGGAAATGTGATATTTGTCAAAGGTGTGGTGGGAGACAGCCTAAAGCAGCAGCACCACTAAAACCTGTGATGATCACGGAACCCTTCGAGCAATGGGGGCTGGATATTATTGGAGAAATAAAAACCGAATTCCTCCCTTCAGCATAAGTACATTCTTACTGCGACTGATTATTTCACTCACTGGGTCGAATCTATTCCGCTGCGCAAGATAAATGAAGACGAAGTCATCAGTTTCGTACAAGACCACATCATGACCAGGTTTGGAGTTCCAGTTTCGTTAGTTTTTTATAATGCCAAGTATTTTTCATCAATTAAATTGACTGCTTTTGCTCATGATAAAGGGATAAAATTGCATTATTCTGCTAATTACTATCCACAAGGAAATGGCCTAGCTGAATCCTCTAATAAAAATCTGATCAGAATCCTAAAGAAGACTGTCATAGAAAACCAAAGGAGTTGGCACTCAGCCTTACCAAACACCCTGTGGGATAACAGAGTTACCTCCAAATCTGCAATAGGAGTGTCTCCATATACCCTTGTATATGGTAAAGAAGCCATCCTTCCTCCAAATATCATGCTACCATCTTCCATACTAGCTCAAGAGTCTAGGGGGTTGGATGATGAAGTTTTACAAATAAGAATATATAATCTCCTGAAAGTAGAGGAGGCCAGATCGAAAGCCAAAGAACACTTTAAGCAACAACAAGAGTCAGTTAAGAGATGGTTTGACAAGCATAAACCTGGGACAAAAGACTTTGAAGTGGGAGACTTAGTTCTCAAATGGGACCACCCCCATGATGAGAAGGGAAAGCACACCAAATTCCAGCAGTTGTGGGTAGGCCCTTTTCAGATTGCAGCCAAGCTTGGTCCTTCTACCTACAAGTTGCAAGATCTGTAGGGGTGGGAGGAGAACCTACCAGTAAATGGTTTGGTTCTCAAATCTTATTTTTCCTAAATCTGCTTGTTTTCTTCTGTCTTGCATATAAATAATTTATTTGGCTGTCTTTTGAGTCATGTTTTTTAGCTTGTTTTCTTGTTTTCAATAAAGGGGACGAACCCGTGGTTGCAGAGGGAACCTCTAAATGTTTGAGAGTGATAAAACATTTGAGTATCAGACTGTGTGTTACTGTTTTACCTTCTTCCAGTTTAGCAGTTTTCTCAGATAGTTCTATGTGCATTGAAGTCCTGCTTAACCCCTGTGAAATAAACCGGATTCGAGGAGTCTGGGATACTATGTCGAGGCTCCATCCACGTCACATTTAAAATGTTCTAAGGAGCAACAGCAAAGGACCCATGGAAAGGAGCAAAGTGAACAGTGTATTAAATATAAATGATCCCATGCCAAGAAACGAATGCCAAAAGGAAAATAAAGAGTCAAAAACTCTTATGAAAGCATCATAAATCAAAGCAGGAGCTGAATCATAAGTACTAAATTGCCAAAAGATCCTCTCCGTCCGTGAGCTGAAACTTGAAGTACACCACTCACACAAAAGGGCACTATGGGATAGAGGATCCTGAATTAAAATTTCATTAAGAAAGGCGTACAGGAGGACTCATATGAAAGGGACAAAAGTCCAAAAGCACAAAAGTGCTAAAATGGCATGGGAACAAGGAACAAATGAATATTGCTGCTTACCATCTGCTACAATCCTGTGGTGTCCACGCTGTTAGCCACCTGAAGACAAAGGTTAATGAAACTCATTGTCTAGCCTCAACAGAGTCATCTAGACTTGAAAATCTTGGTTTCCACTCCCCCTAATTGGACTGTCATCAATGATTAAGGGTACACACTTCTGTCATCTGAGAAATCCATATTGCTGGAAGAATTCAATACGATGTTGTTGTTGTTAAGCAGTTTGTCACTCAGAGGTTAATCACCCAGAGATCTAGGTTCACCAAGTAATCGCCAATTGTTGCAGCTGCAACTATTCTCCCCAAAATTCTTAAATTCGGGACCCCTCCTCATAATTTTGCTTTAATCTTTGAATCCTTGGAGTTGTTGGCATGTGTTTCAATCTTTAAGTGATTACAAAGCTTAACTCTTGACCAAGGTCTGGTTTTTCATTGCGCTGAAGTTTATGGTGAGCCCTAGTTGTTAAGATTGTTTTGTTTATTGATCAAACTAGTTGTCTCTACTGAGGTCACCATTGTTGGATGTTTGAATTTGACTGAAGCACTTAGTTTTTTTTCATTGTTTTGATCGGAAGTTCGAACCGTTTTCCATCCGCCGTTGCGGCTCCTAAAGCAATTTAGCTTCCGAAGTGTGAAAGCGCCGATGGCTGATGCGTTTTAACCTGTTTAGTCACGTGCATGAAGTCATTTCTCGTCCACCATTGCGGATGCAAAAGCCTTTTGTCTTCCGAAACTGTAGCTAGGGTTTTCACCCTAGCTTGTGCTGATGAGCACCTACTAAGGAATCTGGAATCCTTAGTAGCAGTTCAATGAAACAAAAACAAACTAAA
>LPNX010424901.1:209237-385403 GCA_001517045.1 Pseudotsuga menziesii
AACACAAATCCGTCCGACATTCGACTTGCATCGCATGGATTTAGTTTTCTCTTTTCCACCATTGCGGCTCTCCAAGTCTTTTGTCTTCCAAAGTTCAAATCCTTCCGACTTCCGATTAAAGCCTCTCTTGCACGCATGTCGCTTGTCCATGATTTGGTTTTCTTCTGCCGTTGCGGCTGGGCAAGCCCCTTAGCCTCCGATGTTACTTCCTTCTGATTGTCGATTTTAAGTTTTCCTGCCAGTGTGTTTCCTGTTGACTGCTATAGGCTAGGTTTGTCAGGCCCGTAGATGGTGCGCCTCGCCATTTCCTTGTGTAATAGTCGTTTAATTGATAATATTTGTTGTTTTGAATGATGCTGGTCGATTGATGGCAGGCGGTTTTGAGGAGATCGAGTACTCTACCGTGGTGCTAAGAAAGACGGACCATTTGGCAAGAATATAACTGAAACCAGAGGGATCGCCAGGAGAACCAAGGGAGTAGAAGACAAAACCCAGATCTATAACGGCGCGAGCCCAAGAAGTCATCAGTTACCAAGTGGTCCATGATTACATATAGACAAGGAATGTGAAGCGTTTGAGAAAATGAAAGATCATGCGTCTGGGGAAAACGAAACGCTCTATAATTATAGTTTAAATATTTGAAAGTAGGAATTAGAGGGGGATTTTTCCCTGAAAAATTTGTAAACTCTTTTTCTTGTAAGAGGAACTATTTCGTTTTACAGTCAAAAAGTGCAACTTTTGCCGCTGGAGAGAGCGAAAGGTGGAATGTATCAATGTGACTCAATGAATAATGTTGAAGAGGAACTATTTTGTTTTCAGCAGTGTTTCATTTACTATGAGAGTATTTAACTTCCTAAACCTATGTTCTTGTTGAGTGTTCTTCAGTATTTTTTGGGATGTCTTCCACTGTGAGTAATAAATGTTGTTCATAAAATAATCGGCTATCTGGTTGTTTAAATATCTGTAATTGTTCATGTGTCCTGAATGAAGTATCAGCTATCTGTAACTCTTCATAATGCATGTACATGACGTATTACTCACTTACAATGAATGATAACTCTGCTCCCTAGGGATAGTTAGGTAGTTATTTTGTTTTCGTGTTGTATGTGTTTTAGGTGCTTGTGAACCTTAAGACGAGAGGTAAGAACCTGTGCATCACATTGTGACTGTTCCTTGCATCTTTAGCTCCCTGCATTGTTAGTTAGGCACTTGCATATCATACATTAAGTCAAAAAATACAAAATTCACGGTGGACCGGGCCGCAACCGGTAAAGCCTTTGTTTTGTTACTTGGTCTATGGTAGCTGGACCGCAAACCGGACGGATTCCCTATACCAAACAGTCAACGGGCTAGTTGGGAACGTTGATTGGGGAGAATCCCTTACTGTTGTCGCCTACAAATTTCCAGGCCCCAACAAGTTGAAGACCTAGAAGCTGACCATCAGAAAACAAGAAGGAAGACTCAAGCATTGGAAGGGTAGCTCTTTTGGCAGAGGCTGCTAAAGATTTGTAAAATGATTTAAATGATAGTGGTTATTAGTTAGTATTTGTAAAAAGTTAGTTTAATATGTATGACTCTATTTTTGTTAATTAATTCAGTAGTATGACCTAAAAAGCAGTTTTTCAGTTATGTAACTATTTTTGGGTAACTAAGATAAAAGTAAGACTGAAGAAAGACTGGCGGTTCGAATTTTTTTACAAGGGGAGGCTGTTAGCTACTATTCAGAGCTAAGTTTTAGAAACTCTTATGTATTTTGAATTACTAATTATGGTATATATGCAACCTATAAGCCCTATTTATCTTATCTAATGGTTTCATTTCTGATTGGTTTAATCACTCAGTTTATAAATTCATTTCTTGTTTAATGTTATTTCTCATGAAATGCTTGTGAGTTGTGGGTGAAATTCAGTAATGTTCTGATGTTTTTTTGGATTATACTTCATATATATTACATCTCAGTATTTCATTGTTGCATGATTTAGTGTTTGTCTTAGCCTTATGAGTTTTTACCCTCTTGTTTACAAACTGCACAACCAAAAAGCCTAAAAAAATTCTTTCACTTATTTTTATTTATTGAGATTGTGTTGGCTTGTTCTTTAACAGTCTGAGAAAAATTTCTGGCACTAACAAATCTCAATTATATCATCCAAATATTTCATAGAATAGGAAGGAAATTCAGCAGTTTTCTCCTTAACTAGTTCCACCTCCTGAAGAGGCTCATCGAACATGACACTCCTTTCAATGATGATTTGTTTTTTTTTGATATCCAATAGCTTAAAACCTTTAACTTCATGAGGATATCCAATAAACACACATTCTATGCTTTGCGATTGCAAAGCCTTCCTTTTATCATGTGGAATTCGGGCCCATGCAGTGGACCCAAACACCCTCAGATTCGACACATCCGGCTTATGTCTAAAATATGATTTGAAATGGGTCTTCCCTTTCACGGATGAGTGTGGCACTCTATTCTGAATATATGTTTCAGCATACATGGATTCATCCCACAAATTTGCAGCCAACTTCTTTGATTCCAGCATACAGGTGGTCATCTCCTTGAGAGACCGATTCTTCCTCTCCGCTACACAGTTCTGTTGGGGAGTGTAGGGGACTAAATGTTGGATATGAATACCAATTTGGGAACATATATGTGGTAACTCATTACTGAAATGCTCCCTACCATTATTAGATCTTAAAATCTTGATCTTTTTTCCATGTGCATTCTCAATCAAGGCCTTCAATTCAGTGAATTTTTCCAAGACTTCTAACTTCTTTTTGATAAAAAAGACCCATGTGTATCTGGAAAAGTCATCAATGAAAGTCAGAACGTACCTTGATCCATTCATGGATATGATAGGCATGGTATCTCTGATATTAGAATGTATCAATCCCAAGATGCATGATTCTCGGCTTGCTTTCCCCCAATCAAACTTATGCTCAGGGTGCTTTCCAACAACACAGCCCTTACAAATTCCAGTGGTAGATTTGATGACCGGGAGGCCTTCAACCATAGAATTATTCTGTAATTGCTACAAGTATTTTAAGTTAAGATGGCCAAACCTCTCATGCCACAGTATACTAACTTCATTTCCATGAGTCAGCAATGCGGTGGGCTTTGCATCCACCACAAAATGGGAGAACTCGTAGGCTTTTGCATGATGGTTTGCAAGGCCTTTTTCTATAATTTTTTCGGATGCAAGTTCTATGATATATACATCATCCAGGATAAAGGAGACTCTCTTGGGCACTCTTGTATGTGTCATTTGATAAACACTTAGGAGGTTTGATGCAAGAGATGGTACATACAGAACATTGGAAAAATAACCATGCTCAAGATCTACAGTACCTTGTCCTTCGGATATGATTGTGGAGTCATCTCCCATGTGGATGGGAATGGATTTTCCGGCCTCCAAAGATAAGAAAGAGTCTCTTTTAGCCAGCATGTGATTCAAAGCTCCAGAATCTATCAAGAGTGCTTTGGACTTCGAAGTGCTTTCCATGATAGCATGACCTATTTCATGTTGTGGTTCCTGATCTTGCTTATCTCTCCTCCGAAATATTTCAGGAAGATTGATGTGATTTTTCTCAAGAAGAGAAGTAGCTTCATCAAGTTCCTTTTTCATGCAGGCATGTTCAGGGTGGAATCCCTTCCCACAGTATGAAAACTTGACTTTTTCCTTTCCATGATGCCCTTTGCTTTTGTTATTCTTCAAGCCAGAAGGCTCTTCATGCTGATGGTTTTCAACTTTAGGCTTAGGAGCTTCGAATTTGGTTTTTGGGTTCTTCTACTGCTTTCCTTTACCCTTCATATCTTTGAGCCCCAAGACATAGAGGGCTTGATCACGGGAGGATCTGATGATCCCGATCTGGACAAGCTTATTATGTTCACTTGTTAGGGACTCAATGAAGGCATTGAGTGAAGGCATATTCCATCCAGGGGTTGTGATATTCCCTACACAAAATGTAGAGACAAGCACTGAATAATCAGCTCCAATTTTGGAGAGAATGGAAAGGATGAGCTGATCATCCTCCTTATCCACCTTACATTGCTTCAACAGTAAGACAATATGCTTGAACTTTGTGAAAAAATCATTTAAGGTCTCGAAATTGGAAGGCTGGAGAGAAATAAACTCATTTTCAAGATGGTAAACTCTTAAATCATCCTGTTTTCCAGACAGGGTGTCCAATTTGTCCCAAATTTCCTTTGGAATATTCAATCCCGAGAGATGGAAAAGAAGATCCCAGGAAATAGAGAGGCATAAGAATCCAAATGATTCATCTTTCTTGTTCAAGAATATGGCTTTGTCTATCACATGAGTAGGCTCTTCTTCAGTGTCCATAATGACCCAGTAGAGTCCTCTCGCATGTAGTTGGATCTCCATGTCTCAATTCCATGAATGGAAATTGAACGGAGTCAAAAGTTCGATGGAAGAAGCCATCTCAAACTGCTGTAGCGAATGCTTTTCACCTGTTAAAACCTTCAAATCACAACAAAAGGGGAACCATAAGGTCGGACAGCCTGCACATTTTAGGCTTTCATCACACCCATCATAATTAATCAAGCAAGCTTGATCAACAATTTCTTCACTTGGGGTATTAAGTGGTAAGCCTTGGCTTCTGGTGCAATGCTGGAATTTTGAGCTTTTGCTCAATTTTTCATGCAAGATCTGTCAAAAACCATGTTTTTTAGATATTTGAGCTTCATCTCGTTGTGAGCTCTGATACCATATTAATCTGTCACAGTAATCTAGGGACTAAAACACAGTCTCATAAGAGATTTCAGACAATTAAGCATGAAAATGGCATAATGGTGCTGCAATTGGAGTAGCAGCTCTGTATAATCAAATGAAGAATGAGTAATACAATACAATGATCATGCAAGATGCATGAATTCCAAGACAATTCTAATTCTCAAGGAGGTCATTCGAATTGAATGAATGGGTGTAGATTAACTGGTTGTAAGCCACAGTAAACACACTAGTTAACCAACCAATCAAGTTCCGATTGACTCAACTGGGTCCTAACTGAATTCGGAGTGCAATGGATGACTGAGTCTAACTAAAAGTAGCTCAGACACATGTCACTACATGCCAATCAACAAGTGGTAGCGCATGATAATTGATTAAATCCAATGAACCCCGATGAGGTTAACTGAAGTCAAATTGGCCATCAGAGGTGGTTGGAGGCACCCTTGTTGACTCCAGTTCATAAATATTAATAAAAATAATCAATATAATGAGTGGAGGTGCCTTCACCACTTAGCTTAACTGATTGTAACCATTATTTAGCAATTAGGTGCATTTATGACACTTAGATCACTCTCGAAGTGATCCTTGTTTGAAGGAGGAAGCCTAGTTAGCCTCCCCGAATGAAGAAGGCTTAGTTGGCCTCCTTGACTGAAGGTAGGCATGGGTGTACTCATGATGATGTCATAGTGTGCTCATTTGATGCTGATTAAGTCAATAAAAATTAGGATAGTCATTTAACAAGGACAAATTGACCAAATTAAGTGTGCATGGTGGGTAAATGTCTCCAACACTTCTTCAAGAAAGGACGTATGACTCATACTATGTGAAAGGTGAATATCATTGTGCATTACAACAATCACAGTCACATCCTCAAGTGGTACAATCTCTACCTGGACTGTAGTATACACCACCACCGTAGATGTAGTTTAGACCGTCACAGCCGCAACCACAGTTTGTGCCGCAAACAAATTTCACGTTGCAGCCGCAATATAATCAGACGTCAATGGATCCACCGCGGCCACGGTATGTTCAGGCAATGCACTATGTTCAGTAGCAGCCGAATCTCTCAATTCATTTATTGGCTCAGCCAAAGTACTAGCAGCAA
Organism: Pseudotsuga menziesii; assembly: GCA_001517045.1. Lineage (NCBI taxonomy): Eukaryota > Viridiplantae > Streptophyta > Pinopsida > Pinales > Pinaceae > Pseudotsuga > Pseudotsuga menziesii. The sequence continues at coordinate 215,091 of LPNX010424901.1, forward strand.
GGAGGATTTTGCGGAGGATTCCGAGGAAGAGGGGGAGGCTTGATACATGCAGAAGATGGTGAAGAATCTGGCAAACCTATATTGCTCATTTTTTCTATATGTGGGGCATGAAGATAAATATTGGTGTGCATATGACCTTCTTCAGGAAAGGATTTATGACTCATACTATGTGAAAGGTGAATATCATCATGCATTACAGCAATCATAGTCACAGCCTCAGGTGGTACAATCTCTACCTCAACCATAGTATACACCACCACCGCAGATGCAGTTTATATTGTCCCAGCCACAACCACAGTTTTCACCGCAACCACAGTTCATGCTGCAGCTGTAGTATAATCAGATGTCGATGGCTCCGCTACAGCCATAGTATGTTCAGGTAGTGCACTATGTTCAGAAGCAGTCGAATCTCTCACCGCAGTAATTGGCTCAGCCACAGCACCAGCAACAAGGAGGATCCCGCGGAGGATTCTGAGGAAGAGGAGGAGGATTTGGTATAGGAGGAGGACAAGGTCGCGGACCTCTCTAGTGTTAAAATTGTGGGGTATTCAGACATTACCAGAGATATTTCCCATAATTACAGTGTTCATGTGCATACTGCACCATAATTGATCATACTATCGAGAATTTCCCACAACTAATAGCAATATGGCAAGTAGGAAATGTTCCTCAGTTGCAAAATCAGAACCAGTTGCAGAATCAAAATCAACTACAGAACCAGAATCAGTTGTAGAACCAGGCTCATAATCAATTTCCACTTCAAAATCAAATTGTGAATCAACCAATGAACCCACCATTAAACCAGAATCCACCGATGAACTAGAATCCATTGACAAACTAGAATCAAGGATCGACAGTTGTGACGATCTCGGTAGAGCTCAGAATAGAGGATTTTGATGTTGCTATCACCACCTACGGAGGTGTGACGACCAGAGAAGACAGCCCCCGTCTGCAATTTCGGTTTACTAGAAAGAATAAGGTACCATTTGACATCATTGCAGAGCGAGATACATTCTTCGAAGCGTGGGATGTGATCGAAAGAAATCCTGGTAAGTCACCTATTTATGAAATGCCCTCTACTTTTGATTCTTCGTTGGAGGTAGGACCATCACAACAGCATGGTACCTTGCAGAAATATTTTGAGAGTTGCTTTTCACTGGAAAAAGATCTTGATGCTCTTGCTGAGATTGAGAACATGTTGCACCGACCTGGTAAGGAGTGGAAGGACTTCGTGGTGAACTCGTTGCATAAGAAAAAGACGGGCAAACAGATGTGCATGAACATTCAGATTGGGTACTATGAAGTAGATTCAGTTATTTTGGATCTTGACTCAGATGTGAATATCCTGACAAAGAATACATGTCAGAATATGGGGATGTCGACATTGGGTTGGTCCCCCATGTAGCTGCGATTGGATAATTAATCCAAAGTACAACCAATCAGACGTGTGTCGAACCTATTCGTAGATGTTGAAGGTATGAAGACCTATGCTGATTTTGATGTGATTGAAGTTGTTTATGGTGGAGGGTCCCATCCTACATTGCTGGGGATTGGATGGGCCAATGATAGTATAGCGGTAATTAATTTCAAGAAGCGGATGGTGACGTTTGAAAACCATGACATCTGAGTCATTGCTCCCATGGATCCAAACGAAGGACAGATATATATTGAACCAGTGAAAGATGAAGATGTCAGGGGATGGTATCATGCTAACAACATTTTATAGGACCACATCCATCCAACTGCTGATGGAGAACTTGGTTGGCGCAACGCTAGTTCTGCGTCTTCGGATTCTGATGATGCATTAGAAAACTGGAAAAATTGCATGCATGAGGTATCATTCAGGAATTTTGGTATGATCACATAGTCATTGTTCCATGTCACAACTGAGACTATTGACTTGCTAATCTGTGAGGGACTTCTTGAGATGTCTGCATTCTTAATGCAGTTTGAAGAGAACGTATCAGAACCGCAACGATTGCTGGCACTGGAGGAAGCACTAAAAGATACTCCAGCACGTTGGTGGGTGAATCATAAGAAGAAAATTGTTGGATGGGCGTAGTGTCGATGGTTGATGAAAGTGTGCTTCAGCGACACAGAAATATATCACACTGGGAGTTACGATGGGCGGAATGACCCTAGCAGTCACTTCATGGAATGTCAAACTCTGTGGGTGTCTGACCAAAGGATGAATGGATCCACACCTTTGTCCACACATTGGATGAAATACCAAGGTCATGGTACGTATCAGTGGAGTTGCACAGTGAAATAACCACTTGGGAAGAGTTGACAGATTTCTTTTCTCATACTTTTCGTTTCATGGATACTAATCCGGAGGTCCATAATGCGCTTCAACTCATCTATGATGTGGTGTTAAAGGTAGTGCCAATTGCATATCTAGTGGATCCACATGCACATTTCCACATACATTCGATGATGGAATTTTATAATGTGTATGTGTAATTTCCCTTTTTGAAAAACAATTTAAATGACCAATTTTTTCACGTTTTCCCCAATTTCGACCTTAACTAGTTTTTATGTCTAGACCTCCAACTCGACCCAAATGCTCCCAAATTTTCTTATAAGGTACATGACTGATATTATAACTTAAATATAATTTTCAAGGATTTTTTATGACCCCCCAATTACTTCTGCAAACTTTTTTAATGTTCTATTCAAAGTAGGAGTGTTTACTAGAAAATTGGGGCTCCAATTCCCCCTGGGCAATTGTCGAAAATGGCTTCTCCAATGGTCCAAAATTATCTCGAATTTGTGAACAGAGGAAGGGTATGTGTAAGGGACATTTTTAAAATCTCATATGCATCATGATTCAGTTTATACAGGTTGTTATGACTCTTTCCAAAACAGCTCCCAAATCACAATTTCGACCCTTGGGGAAAATGCACCAAATCTTCTCCAGATGCAATAAAAATGAGTAAAATGGCTTCCAATGCTTGGTTGCTTCCTGTATTTTATAAACATCCTTAGCATTATAAGGTTCCCAATCCATCCACAAACTCAATCCTATTCGAATTAGGGTGTTTTTCATGATTTTCCATGTGTCCTCCCTTTCCTAGCCTTTCACCTTCCCCAAATTTGCGTTGGAGCCCATTGAGCTTCCCCAAATCACATGAGAGCCCACTTGGATGCTCTATTTCGACCTGAAATGTCAGGTATGTCATATTTCATCCTTCATATCTTATTTGTGTCATAGGTGTCATAGCATATTCATCATTGTTGTCATAGAGCCAGGGAATCTAGTCCAAGTGTCTCACTAACTCCAAAATGACTCTTCATGTCCCATGTAAGTTACACTTCCTCCAAAATTTGACCTACGATGCATATGGCCAAGTGTATTATCCTTCTAACTCATCTAATAACCTTTAGTCTTCCCATGGATTCGAAATTGCAAGAGGAGGATGCCATGTGGCACCAAATTTCTAGCTTGTGTGGGCCCCATAGTCTCCATGTGTCTCCATGCTCCATTGCCACTTCAATTTTCTACTGTATTTATTTATTTATATCCTTTATTAAATATTTATTCCATTCTAATTTTCAAACATCATTCATTATCCCCCTTATTCCAAATCCCAAAGCTTCCACCCCCAACCTAGGAAACTAGTAATTTTCCTCCTGGGAAATTATTTAATCCTTAGCATCAATTTGAAAAACTCTAATGAATATGGAAAATGCGATTAGGCCATTGTGACCCCATGCAAAATTTTGGACATGAAAATTCCTCCCTTCCCAATATTTCTTGTCATCAAGCAATTTCAAAAGTGGGTGTTGAAGAACCTGCTTTCTGTATGATTCTTTGAAGTTGCCACTGAGTTTCCCAACTTTGAGTCTTTGAGATTCCATGAATATTTGAGAGAGGAACCATAATTCTTGCTGCTGCACTAATTTGATTAAAATCACTTTATTAAGTGTGGAATCCATCTCCCATACTGTTTGATTCCCAAAAAATTTGAAATCCATGGGACTAAAAAAATATCCCTGGGTCCCATTGCTTGTATTGCACTCCAACAATTAAGAGTCCTCTCCAACACATAACATGAGGAAAGAGAATTCTAGGATCCCATTTTCTTGTATACATTCTTCCAAATATCATGAGTACATAATATATATCATCAAAGTACATAACAACCTCATCAAAAAATATTGAAAGTGCTTATAGCTCCAAGTAAGTAGACCACCATTTTCCAAGTGCATACAAGATTCAAGTGACCAATCAAATCTGCTCCAATGACATAGGTGACGATCCCATGTCCCATAATTCTTCTCCAAAGATATATAATGTGCATCAATATAATCAGCCATTTGTTCTTTCATCCAAGGAGTGAATGAAGAACCTCCACCAAAATCTAAACCAAATAGTGAGAAAAAAAAAACAAGAAGACTTCAAATGACTCAGAGAAGTCTCACCCATACATCCATGAATGAGAGAATCATAAATATATAACAAATTATGTGGCTTGCAACAAAAATTTTCTCCAATCATAAATCTATTCACCCCAGTGTTGGATGAATTTCCTCCAACATCAAATGAACCAAGTGTTGAGCAAGAGAAACCATGAGTCTTCAAGTGACTCAAATGCATATCATAGGCGCATCCATGTAGATGTGCATCATCATAAAGTAAAAAAGGATGTTGCTGCAAATGTGAATAATAATGTTCTCCAACCCTGTCATCATAAAAAGTAAATCTAGGAGTTCCATACTCCTCATGTGGCACCATCAAAAAGAACCCTTTCACCCATACTTCATTTAGGCTAATGCTACAAAAGATGGAATCGTAGGATGTAGGAGAATGAACTAACTCACCCAAATGATCAAAAAGTGCAGAAGTTTCGTCATGGGAAAGATCCATATGGGTAGTATCATGCAGCTCCTTCAAAAGTGTGAAACCTTTTTCATAGATTCGTTCCAATGTAGAGGAATCATGCGCTTCTTTAAAAATTGCATAACCTTAGTCAAGAGACGATTCAAGTTCCTATTTCACCACATCAAGTGTTTGGATATATTCAATTTCATATTCAAACACATCAAGCACATTCAAATTTCTACATTTCTCATGATCCACCATGTCATGAGAATCCTCCAAACAATCTACCATTTGACAATTTGAAACATAGGAGGAAAAACAAGCATCTTGCAACTTTTCAAGAAGTTGCTCATTTTGAATTGCGAGCTTATGATTATCGTCATTATTCTTCAAGTATGCATCATATAAAAATTCATTAAGCTCAAACAAATGGTTTCTATCAAAAATCAAAGACATGCAATTACCTTTGATGTGACACATTGCTCTTTGAATCTTCTCCATGTCTTCAAGGAAGGATGTTTCCTCCAATGAAGTAGCTCTCCAAGTAGAATTTGACACTAATGCTTGAGTGCCATGGAGTATGATAAGGGACTCTTGGATATTATTCTCATTCATCTTTAAGTACCCTTCAATAAAATGAGGCTCTTGCAAATGAACCTCCTCATCTTCTTGCTTCTTGCTTGACCAACTTCATGAAGCTCAAGTGGTGATGGGGAAGTTGATCTTGTTTCTGCTTCAACTGCTACAAGGTCTTCATTATCATGTTTAATGGAATTTTTTCTTGCAGCAACACTTTAAAATCTAATCTCTATGTCACCAACATAGAGTTGTGAGCACCCATCAGTAGGTACTCTTTCATAGTTCAATGATCCATCAATAGATTCTCTTTGATTTTCACAAACCCCATTGGTAAGGATTGTGTAATGGTGTTCACTTTCCTCTTGATGTTCTTCTCTGAAATCACCTTGAGTTAATTGATTCTCCAATTCGTGATCCTCTATTTATTTCTGTAATGGTGTATTTAGGCTCTTTTCGCAAATAGGATGATTTTTTCTCATTTCATGCTCCTCCAAACTTGTGGATTGTTGATTTTCCCTTAATGAATTCACATTTCCCTTCTTATGCATAAATCCATTATTGACAAGATATTCTGGGAAAGAATACCACTCCTAAATATCCCCTCTCAAATTTAGACCCCTAGAGACATGCTCCAATATCTATGGTTGTAATTTCTGTAATTGTTGGTTGGGGAGGAAGGAAAGTGGGAATTGTGGTTCTATTGTGAAGCGAAGACATTTCTGAAACTTTTTATTCAATGTATTGTATTAATTAATAGGTTCCAATACCATTCTATGATACCACTGTAATGTCCCTTTTTTAAATTTTATTAAATGACCACTTTTTCCACTTTTTCCCCAATTTCGACCTTAACTAGTTTTGATGTCTAGACCTCCAAATTGACCCAAATTCTCCCAAACTTTCTCCGAAGTTATATGACTGATATTAGAAATTAAATATTATGTTAATTTTTTTTTAATGACCCCACAATTACTTCTGTAAACTTTTTTAATGTTCTGTTCAAAGTAGGAGTCTTTACTAGCAAATTGGGGCTCCAATTCCCCCTGGGTAATTGTCGGAAATGGCTTCTCAAATTATCCCAAATTCACTCAAATTTATGAAAATAGGAAGGGGATGTGTGGGGGAAATTTTTAAGGTCTCATATTCATCATGTTTCAGTTTATAGAGGCTTTTGTGACTCTCTCCCAAATAGCTCCCAAATCACAATTTCGACCCTTGGGGAAAATGCACATAATCTTCTCCCAATGCAATAAAAATGAGTAAAATGGATTCCAATGCTTAATTAATGAACATGATACATGAAATAAACATTAATTAAATTCAATTCATAATAAATTTATCATAGATACATTCCTCCATTCGAAATAATAAGCATTACCATGGCATATATCAAAATAGAGTGGAAATGGTCATTATTTGCTCATTAAAAGTCATTTTGACATACAAATCTTGGTTATTTTGACTTGAAAATTTTTTGGAATGAATAAAATATAATATTTAACTGATTAAAATCATAAATATATCAGGAATATCTCTCCCAAAGAGTACATGATCTCACCCAAGGCGCAATCCCTCCATGAGCATGAATGTGCAAAGAAAACTGGAAATGGTTGAGAGAGAGTGCTACAATAGAATAATACACATGCTACCATGTATATTAAACCTGAAAATAAGAATCCATTAAATACCGAAGTGTCCTCTCCAAATACCAACTTGGATGGGAATCTTTCACCCTCGAAATTGGCCAAGGCAAGAAAACTAGTCATCCACTAGCTCTCACAATTCACAAATGACAATTTCTCAAATGAACAAAAGATATTATATTGGTTGCTTCCTGTATTTTATAAAAATACCTAGAATTATAAGGTTCCCAATCCATCTTCAAACTCAATCCAATTCTAATTAGGGTGTGTGTTCATGATTTTCCATTTGTCCTCCCTTTCCTAACCTTCCACCTTCCCCAAATTTGAGTAGGAACCCATTGAGATTCCCCAAATTAAATGAGAGCCTACTTGGATGCACTATTTCAACTTGACATGTCAGATATGTCATATGTAAGCCTTCATATCTGATTTTTGTCATAGGTGTCATAGCATCTTCATCATTGTTGTCATAGAGCTAGGGAATCTAGTCCAAGTGTCTCACTAACTCCAAAATGACTCTTCCTCTCCCATGTAAGTTACACTTCCTCCAAAATTAGACCTATGATGCATATGGCCAAGTATATTAGCCTTATAACTCATCCAATAACCTTTAATCTTCCCATGGATTCAAAATTGCAAGAGGAGGATTCCATGTGGCACCAAATTTCTAGCTTGTGTGGGACACATAGTCTCCATGTGCCTCCATGCTCCATTGCCACTTAAATTTTCTAATGTATTTATTTATTCATCTCCTTTATTAAATATTTATTCCATTCTAATGTTCAAACATCATTCATTATCCCCCTTATTCCAAATCCCAAATATTCCACCCCCAACCTAGGAAACTACTAATTTTGCTCCTGGGAAATTATTTGATCCTTAGCATCAATTTGACAAACTCAAATGAATATGGAAAATGTGATTATGCCATTGTGACCCAATGAAAAATTTGGGACATGACAGTTTGGTGGACCTGAGGATGCTAATGAGCTACAGAATATCAATATTCCAAAAACAAAAGAGAGTAGGGATGGAGGAGCACCAGATATTCTGACCGATCCTATGAACCAGCCACTAAAGATTAGAAAATTCAACATTGGGACAGAAGAGAATCCGAAATTTGCAAGAAATGGGGGCTATTGGGACGAAGAGACTATGGCAAAGATCACGGATCTATTGCATGAATTTCAAGATATGTTTCCAACCAAATTCTCTGAAATGAAAGGAATATTGGGTGATTTGGGAGAGATGAAGATTCCATTAAAACCAGATGTGAAACCTGTAAGGAAGAGGTCATATCGCTTGAATCCGTGATACAAGGAGAGGGTTAAAGTTGAGTTGGATAGGATGTTGGAAACTAGAATAATTGATCCAGTCAAAGAATCGAAATGGATCAGTCCCATGGTGGTCTAAGACAAGAAAATAGGTGAAGTTCAGATCTGTTTTGATCTGAGAAAATTGAATGATGCATGTATGCATGATCCATTTCCGATGCCATTCACACATAAAGTGCTAGAAGGAGTAGGCGGTCAGGATATGTATTCTTTCATAGATGGATTCTCTGGTTATCACCAAATTAGGATAGCAAAGGAGGATCATCATAAAACAACATTTGTTACTGAATGGGGTTGTTTCCAGTACACATTAATGCCTTTTGGATTGAAGAACACACATGTGATATTTTCCCAGGTTGTTGTCGTTGCATTCAAATATTTCATTCATAAGTTTCTACAAGTTTATATGGATGATTGGACAGTGTATTTTCTGATTAGGGATCATCTAGAAAACCTGCGACTGATGCTGGAAATATGTCGACAGCATCAGATTGCGCTGAACCCAAAAAGTGCATTTTTTGTGCACCTTTTGGAATGTTGTTGGGTCACATTTTTTGCAAGCGAGGATTGTTGGTTGACCCTAAAAATATAGCGCTCATTTTGAGCTTGCCGCCGTCAATGAATGTGAAGATGCTCAGGACGAAACTGGGGCACACTTGGTATTATCACAAATTCATTAGACGGTATGCTGCAGTTACTTCCCCTATGGAGAAACTATTGAAGAAAGATGTTGTATTTGTATGGAGTCAAGAATGTCAAGGAAGCTTCGACACACTGAAGGCCAAGATGGCATTCACGCTAATACTTGTGTTCCCAGACTTGAACAAGGAGTTTCATGTCCATGTGGATGCATCATCTGTTGCACTGGGTGTGGTTCTCGCACAACTAGGTGAAGGAGATCTTGATCACCTAATCACTTTTTCTAGTCGAAAGTTTTCAGTTGCTGAGAAAAAATATACGACCACAGAGTGAGAAGGTATGGCGATGGTATATGCACTGCAGAAATGCAAGCATTACCTTTTAGGTATTCATTTCAAGATGTTTACAGACCATTCTGCTTTGAAGTACCTAGTCAATAAACCTATGTTGGGGGAGAAGATATATCGATGGATACTTCTCTTTCAAGAGTTTGATTTCGAGATAATTGTGAAGCCGAGTCACTTGAATGTTGGCCCCGATCATTTATCCCAGATTGAGACAGGCGAAGATCCAACAAATATTTAAGAAGGAATTGTAGAATGTGCAGTTTTTCAGAATCGACATAGCAAATGATTATTATGATCAAATCATTTAGTTCTTGATGACGGGAGTCGCACCAGAGGAATTTTCAATAAGTCAAAAGAAGCAGTTGGTTGTCAAGGCCTCAAATTTCTAGTTGCTTGTTGGCTAGCTCTATAAACTAGGCCCAGACGAGATTTTACGGCAATGTGTCCTACCACATGAACAAGGAAATATTTTAGAGGAGGCCTGTTGGAATATATTAAACCCACTCATAACTTAGGATAAAATAATTAATCATTATTTGATTAATTATTCACCCACTAGCTTAATTAGTTGGCATCCACTTGCACCTTAAAGTCCATACATGCCATCTATATCCTAGGAATGATTTATTTCTAATTCTGGGTTGATCTTGAGCACCTTTTGACCATCTAGAATTAGTATACAGCACTTTACAGCAGATTCTTCTTTATTTTGTTTTTCCTGCTTTTCTGTGGATAAGGTAAAGCTAGTCAAACTAGGAAACTGGGTGGTTTTGTTGCCAACCCATCCTTCGTGAATTTTCCTCCATTTTCTAGGATTAGCATGTTTTTTCCATCTCCTTGAAAACTCACTCATGCTTTTTCCAATTTGTGAGGTCCTTCATAGATTCGGGAAGTGCTTTAGCCACCTACGGGGGTTTGCTATATTTTGGTAAGTCGGCCTTTTTGAGCTTTATGAGTTGTCTCCATACAACTCGATTTTCCTATGAAGGATGTACTATTTATGTACACTATTATTCATCATTATTCAATGGAAGGATACACACCAATATTCATCTCTTCATTCATGTGATTTAGTCTCTTTTCTTCTCTCTAGTTTTCTTGTGTGTGCTTGTGAGAATTCTTAGTAGAAAGATCTATTTCCTGTGCTTCTTCTTAGCATCATTGCTCATAGCATTGATCTATTATTTCTACATGGTATCATAGATACAAGGAACACAACCTTGCAAGAATCTACATGGTATCAGAGCAACAAGGTTTATCAAGTTCTACAGAGTTGAGGAGTGCATCCAGTCTCTTGTCCCTCTCTGAAGAAGAGCTTGTCTAGCTTACAATATTTTATCCTAGTTTTTTTTTGCAGGTTGCAGAGAGTATCTCCTAGAGCATATCAACAACTTCTATATGGTTTTCAAAAATTCCTCTACTATCTCCTTTCAACTATCTTGATTGGAAGCCAAAGATGAGTGCATACTCGAAGAGGCAATGTCTCTTTGATGTCTCCATTGGTGCATTGAACGAACCTAAGTCTTATGAAGAGAAGATTAATTGGATAAATAATTGTGATAGAGATTATGGAATCATGTGCTTCGCAATGTCTCCAAATATACATCATCTCATAGATTCTGTTGAATTTCCATTTGAGCTTCGAAAAATTTTGGACAAATATTTTGGTTTGCAGGAAATAGAAGATGAAGCATGGAGCGAACCCAGCATCTCCTCTTGTTCTCTCTCTCACGATTTCTTGGCCTCTACATTCTCTGATGAAGTTGATCATGATGAAGAAGTTTCTCATACAATTCATATTGGTGTTTCCCTCTTTGATTCGAATGCTTCCTCCTTCAATGAAGAAGCAAATATTGAAGAGCCATCTTTTTCTGTGTCTCTTAAAGGTGATGTTTCTTCTTGTGATACTATTGATGAAAAATATGTAACATAGGCAGCTGCTATTGATATTGATGATGATCCTATAACCCATTCATTGTTCTCTAAATATCCTATCTTAGATTCTGATATCTATGTGCCATATTCTTCACACCTTGTTCATACCTCTCTCATTGATGGTGCGCAACCTAGTGACTTCCAGGATGTTTGCTTAGCCACATCAAGCCTTATGTGTGTCATACCACTTACCTTACTTGATCTTATGTGCTTCAGCATCTCCTCCTTTGTTCTTGGCATCAATACTCAGAACCTCCTTGAATATTGTGAACATATGATTCTTTCCTCCTTGTGAGAAATGCATCTCAAACTAGATCTAGGAGCTAGAACAATTTCACCATCAAAGTGTTTGACAAAACATGCAAGAGAAAACAAAGAGACATAAAATAGCTGGAACAGCACATGTGAAAGGTGCTGATTTCATATCATATTATTATCATACATCATTTATAATATAATGAAAAATTTTAAGTGGCTCTGGAAGCCAATTGGAGTTGTACATGTGTCAATGTGAGAAATGACCTCAATCCCCCCTAAGTGGACCAATGGAGGCCCAACTCAGCCCAAACTTACATGAATTGATGTGTGAGTGTTGGTGAGGTGTGTTGGGTCATTAAATACTCCAAGGCATGCATGGGTGAGAAGATAAAGGTAGGTGGGGTGCTCTAGGTGGCAATAAATGCTCCTAGGAGAGCTAAAATAGGCCAAATACACCCCTAGCACACTTAGTCAAACCAGGGCCCCAAAAATCAAGGAGGTAGCACTCCAATGCATTAATGAGGGAGAACATGGTCTAGGTTGACCAAATCAGGGCAATGTTGTAGGTGTGAACAAGCCAAAATAACCAAATATATTGTTGGATTAACTCTCCTAAGTCTAAACCATAGGACATCAATGAAATGTAGGAAAATCAAGTTAGCCTAAGGTCTAAACTATATACTAAGGATGTATTACTACTCCTACACCCTCCCTTAATCCAGACTTAGTACAATTTAGTGATTTTGAGGCCTTGGAAACTAAGGCACAAGTCACCTTTTACAAATTTTATTAATCCATGTAACAGAGGTAAGGAGGAAAACCTCATGGGACAAAACCTCCCCTCAAAAATGGATTATGAAACAGAAACAAAATCTGCATATATTCCAAACTAAAAAATGTCTGGAGGAATCTTCTTCTTGGGAAGAAGTGGAATGTGCTCAATCAACTCAGGAACAGCTGCATGATGAATCCTTAGACCATGTAGAACAACTGAAATGCACTGATGGGAGAGAAAATTGTACTCTTCATATTTGAACTTCGAACCAAATAGGATTCCATGTGAGAAATTCGAACCATACAGGATGCCATGCCTAAAAGAGACTGTAAATGCTTGCGAATAGGTGACCTCGATTGAGTCATAAGAATATTGAAGCATCAACTTCGAATGAAGGTTGTAATCAACTGCAAGAATGTGGAACAAGAGTCCCAAATGTGCCATTGTGATGGAAAAAGCTTCTCCATCTTCATATGAACTTGAAGGAACTCTACTAGTGACGGTGGAGGAATACATGGGAAAAACAATGTGAAGTAATGAGAGATATTCACTTAACATCTAAACATCTCCATTTTTCGAACCAATACTCTCATGTGAATAAAACCCATCTTCCAGAGAAGGCTTGCTATGAACATCAACTAGCAATACATATTGCCCATTCGTAACAGAAGACATAGAGGAAAATGGTGTAAAATATTCAGCAGTAGTGATGGTAGCAACTCATATGCTATGTTCATGAAACATAACTTCTTGACAAGGAGAAGAAGCCACAGAGGAAGAAACTTGAGCTAGGTCATTTGTTGAATCTTTGGCTACTTCTTCTTCTTCATTTCGAACATCTTCTTGAGAAATGCATGAGGCTGAGATCATAGGAAGAAAACATAAGGAGGTTCCCATTTGCTTGATCTCCATATAGCTCACATCTTCTTGCTGCATGCCAAGAGCTTCATCTAGATTTCTCCAAATCTTGAATGGGTAATCAGCAAAATCAAGGATGTAGCGCATTGTAGGAGGTATAGCTAGACACATAGTTCCATAGGCTCTATCATTGTCATTAAGCCAAGCATCCTTCTCTTAACAGGACTCTGGTTCTCTCACAGCTCCAATGGACACATAATAGAGACATTGTCTCTTGAGATATGCACAAATATTTGACTTCCATTCAAAATAGTTGAATGGGGAAAGGAGAGGAACAACTTTCGAATCCATGAAGTTGTTGTAAAAACCTGCAATGAAAAAAACTCACATAAACTGGAAATATGCCCTAAACAGCAACTCAACCCCACAAGATTAGTTGCAACTCCAACAAGCTTTGATACCATGTGAGAAATGCATCTCAAACTAGATCTAGGAGCTAGAATAATTTCACCATCAAAGTGTTTGACAAAACATGCAAGAGAAAACAAAGAGACAGAAAATAGCTGGAACATCACATGTGAAAGGTGTAGATTTTAATATCATATTATTATCATAGATCATTTATTACAATGGACAAATTTGAGTGGCTCTAGAAGCCAATTGGAGTTGTACATGTGTCAATGTGAGAAATGACCTCAATCCCCCCTAGGTGGACCAATGGAGACCCAACTCAGCCCAAACAGACTCGAATTGATGTGTGAGTGTTGGTGAGGTGTGCCCGCTCATTAAAGACTCCAAGGCATGCGTTGGTGAGAAGATAGAGGCAGGTGGGGTGCTCTAGGTGGCAATAAATTTTTCTAGGAGAGATAAAAATAGGCCAAATACACCCCTAGCGCACTTAGTCAAACCAAGGCCCCACAAATAAAGGAGGTAGTGCTCCAATGCATTAATGAGGGAGCATGTGGGCTAGGTTGACCAACCCAAGGCGTTGTTGTAGGTGTGAACAGGCCAAAATAACCAAATATATTGTTGGATTAACTCTCCTAAGTCTAAACCATAGGACATCAATGAAATGTAGGAAAATCAAGTTATCCTAAGGTCTAAACTATATACTAAGGATGCATTAATGCTCCTACACTCCTTTCATACGGAGGATTCATTACCAAGTGTATTCCCATGAGTCTATTGATATGCTTATATGTGATCCTTTGGATTCTGATTTAGAAGCATATTTGTAGGTTGATACACATATCATACCACCATCCATACCATCTACCATACCTATGAATAATCCTAAGACTATACAAATCCCAAGTTCATTAGTTGATTCCTCATTGATCTCTTATGCAATGTTACTTATCTTACATGGTTTGAAGTCTTTTCTATCTTGTAGTGGCTAGTTATCCATGACCTTAGTCATATTTGGATAGATATTAAACATGTTTGGATTTTTTCTAAACACTTATGGTTCAGATCTTATCCCCATCCATCATTCAAATTTTTACACCTATCAGTTTTCCCCGGTTGCTCATAATTTTCCTAGTCTAGCCCTATATCCTCATGGAGACACTGAAGCCTTTGTCTTTGTTCTTCCATATGATAATGTTTCTGATATATCAGAGTTCTACCAGCCTCATATCATATCTGGAAAGGTGCTACATCAGATTGGAAGATTGACATGTGATTCACATCACAATTTTGGAGCTATTCAGGGAATTGGGTGTGAAATAAATTGTCTTAATTTTTGTACTCTTTAGGAAGGAGTATGCACAGATATCTTTTCCATTTCATATTATGTTTGTAGGTTAGAGTTTGATAGAAGCAAGAAGCATTCAGATAATCCTCTCACTTCATTAGTTGATGAGATACAAGGAGTATCTCCTCTTCTTTCTTGCAGGTTCTACACTTTAGTGCATGATCATGGAGTTCATGATTTCTTCAGCAAGTCCTTCATCCAGAAGCAGTTCATTCAGCTCATTAAAGTGAAGATGAAGATATGTTGAAGACATATTTCAAATTGTGTTCCTTGTCCTATCTTGAGGGTGGATTTTCTCCATGTGGTTTTGCCTCTTTCCTCACCTTTCTGGACATAATAATTGTTAAAGGGTGACCATAGCCTTGTTGTTGGGCCCTATATGAATCTATATTTTTTGTCATACCATCATAAAGTCAAACTTATAGGGGGGTGTTGGAATGTATTAAACCCACTCATAACTTTGGATAAAATAATTAATCATTGTTTGATTAATTATTCACCCACTAGCTTAATTTGTTGGCATCCACTTGCACCTTCAAATCAATACATGCCATCTATATCCTAGGAATGATTTATTTCAAATTTTGGGTTGATCTTGGCCACCTTTTGACCATCCAGAATTAGAATACAACACTTTACAGTAGATTCTGCTTTATTCCGTTTTTCCTGCTTTTCTGTGGATAAGGTAAAGCTAGTCAAACTAGGAAACTAGGTGCTTTTGTTGTCAACCCATCCTTCATCACTTTTCCTCTATTTTCTAGGATTAGAATTATTTTTCTATCTCTTTGACAACTCACTCATGCTTTTGCCAATTCGTGAGGTCCTTGATAGATTTGGGAAGTGCTTTAGCCACCTACGGGAATTTGCTATATTTTGGTAAGTCAACCTTTTTTAGCTTTATGAGTTGTCTCCATACAACTCGATTTTCCTATGAGGGATGTACTATTTATTGTACACTATTATTCATCATTATTCAATGGAAGGATACACACCAATATTCATCTCTTCATTTATGTGATTCAATCTCTTTTCTTCTCTCTAGTTTTCCCGTGTATGCTTGTGAGAATTCTTAGTAGCAAGATCTATTTCCTGTGCTTCTTCTTAGCATCATTGATCATAGCATTGATCTATTATTTCTACAAGGCCCATGCGGGATTTGCTGGTGGAAACTATGGAGGATGAGCTACTATGAGAAAGGTGCTTCACGTAGGGCTCTTATGGCCCACTTTATATAATGATGCGATAGAATATGCGCGAAGCTGCAGTATCTGTTAACGCACTGGAAAACCATCGCATCGGGATGAAATGCCACTAGTGCTGCAAGTAACCTTGCAGCATTTTGATAAATGGGCTGTGGATTTCGTGGGTCCAATCAATCCACCTGGGAAGAGAACTAGCACGCGGTACATAATCACAGCGACAAGCTACTTGACGAGGTTGGCAGAGGCCGCACCAGTCGTGGATTGCAGCGCTGTGACAGCAGCAAGATTCTTGTTTGACAACATTGTGACATGGTTTGGATTTCCAAGGATATTGACGAGCATCCAAGGTAGTCACTTCATTAACCGCATAGTAAGAGCACTGACAGAAGAATTGCAAATACAGCATAAGAAAATTACCCCATATCATCCACAAGCGAATGGAACAGTAGAAGCTTTCAACAAGATATCCAAGCATGTGCTTACAAAGGTATGTAATGCTAACCACGATGACTAGTACTTGAATATTCCAGTTGTATTATGGTCATATCACACCACTTGCAAGAGATTAGCAGGGCAAACATCGTTCAAATTGGTATACAGACAAGAAGCAGTCATGCCTATGGAGTACATTGTTCCCAGTCTGCACATTGTAGCAGCGATGGGAATGGATGATGACGCAGTGCTAGAGGAGTGTGTGGCGCAGTTGATACAGCTTGAAGAGGAATGCTTTATTCCAGGATTCCATCAGCGCATCGAGAAAGATCGACAGAAGGATTGGCATGATCACCACATAAAGCACAAACAATTTCAGCAAGGAGATTTGGTGTTGTTGTACGACAGCAAGTTCATGAAGCATCTAGGTAAGTTATAGATGCATTTGTTAGGCCCATACCTTATTAATTCTATTACTCTTGGAGGCGCAGTTCAGCTGCAGTAGTTAGATGGAGCAATGCTACCAAAGCTTTTGAATGGTAGTCGACTGAAGCCCTATAGGACCGGGCCAAAACCACGCGGTGCTTGAGACACTGCGGGGGGAAAAAAAGTAGATAGGATCATGGATGCATGGAAGGCGCACCAAGAGGGAGTGGTTGCATAAGATTAGGAGTTAGTAGCACAAGTAGGAGGTCATGTTGCGACAGCTGCAGGGCTGCAGGAAGACGTCACATCAGTAATCAATAAAGACGGTTAAAGTAGTTAAACGACAGCGCTGGAAAAAGTGATGTGTAATGATAGCTTATCCAACCAGTGCATTGGCAGAATCGGTGGTAGATTCGGGTAGTTAATGAATGATTTGTTCATGATGATCGAATTGATGTCCCAATGATGAAGTATGAGTTGATTTGGCTCTATAAGAGGAAGCTTGCTATGGTCGAAAGACACCATTGTGCAGAATTGAATTACATTCAGTTGCAGAGTTACCAAAGTGTCGAGAGATATCTTGAGAAAATTTGCGAAGAGTAAGAAAGTTGCTAAGTCCAGAGAGGGTATAAGATTAGTAAGTCAAGAGGGGAATTGGTACGGTGTGCAGAGAAACCCAGATGCTGTTGAGATTTTGAGTGAGCAAGATTCACCGCTCAGACTAGTTGCAATTGAGGAAGAAATCACCAGTATGCAAGTTGGCTCGTCAATGAAGAGGAAGGTGCATAATTCTATCTCCTCGGTATCACAGAGGCGACGGACCAAAATGGCCACAAGGGTGTACAGATAAGACACACCACAAAGAGGGCCGTCGAGCCCCGAATTTATGGATTCTACTGCTAGAGTAGGGGTGTCTATCAATGACATCCCTGGCTACATCCCTCCTAGTTAGCCTGGGGCGCAGGCCAGGAATCCCACGAAGAATTAGAAATACCAGATCAGGATGTCAGTGATACCACAAGGGATGGTATGCATATCTGATATTGTGCCTGCACTAATGCAGCTGAGGTACAAATACCATGACCTGCTTGCATTAGAGGATGTCAAGAAGGAGCCGTATTGACCAATAGTATCTGTAGAAGGTGCCCCGATAGAGCGAATTTCGTAGGATTGGGCAAGACGACTAGACAAAGTTGGATTACTTGGGTTGATCAATATGTCGCACTTTGGGAGGCCAACTGAGGTGAATACATGTGTGAAACAACTTTTGGCATGTTTTCATGGTGGGTATTTATGGATGGATGAGCCGGTTTCAGTCACGATGAAATTGATTTCAGCAATAACGGGGCTACCCAAAGATGGGCTAGACCCCTCATAGTATATCTGAGGAAAAGATAATGACAGAAAGTTGGAAATGACTCTAAAGAAACATTATTCTCTAGAGCGCAATGGGAGAGCATACTACATTGATAGATTAAATGATCACGCATTCTGTATTGGTGCTAGGATTTTGACTAGTAAAGTAGTAAGGAAGAACCACCCGGTTCATTGTAATTATGGGGTGGTTGCATGTGCTAAGTTATGTGTGGAAGGCACGCGAATTAATTGGTCCCTTTTTCTGATGAACCAGCTAGTGGATGATACAGAGGCCACACAAGTGGGTGCAAGATCATTTACTTACAGTTGGCTCCTCATTTTGATTGCGCTGGTATCTTGGATGGAACCAGAGGATTACCAAGGGATGGATGTCAAAGCAGTAGAGGTGTGTAGGGGTGCCAAATGTCAGATCTTATGGTGGGTTAAGGACACAAATAGAGCAATAGATTTCTCAATCCAATTTTGGATCTACTAGGAAGTGCTGCATGCGACAGCGAAAAAATTTCCATAACTGACAGAGGAAGCCGTGGAAAGTATCGGAGGATTGTGTATTTTGCAATTGGACCTCACACTCTTTACGTTCACTCATGGTGAGACCCCACCAAGAAATGGATACCAATGAGGTACAAGGTGTCTGATGCAGAGTTGGAGGCAGTGATTAATGGTTGGCCTGCAAAGTGGCGAGAACCGATCAGTACAGTAAAAGTTTCAACAGAAAAACCAGCGAATGCACCTGAGGATCCCATGCGCAAAGACAACCAACAATCGGATGATAACTCATCAACAGAGACACCTACTGACCCAGAAATGCGGTGCATACTCCAGGTAATCAGAGCAAAGAAGCGCATGGATCAAGTTGTAATCAGCAACACTGTGTCAGCAATGGAAGCACAACTGCACTGACTTGTCAAGGCTGTCAATGATGCGACTGATGCCACCGCCAAGGAAATGAATAAATCAGCACAAGAAGGATTCGTCGAGGTAAGAACTAAATTGGATTCTATTTATAAAGTCATTTTAAAAAGAGTACCTGAGCGCATAGCTACATAGGATTGCGCATCAATCAGCACTGAGTTGCGAGCCAGGAATGTTCAAATTCCCCCGACTATGATTGATGCCAAACAGGAGGACTTGAAAACCTCCCTGCAACAGCTATAGAATGTTTCCCTAGATATCAACAGATCGTCTACCCAAACTTTAGTGCACATACAGCAGGTTTCCAACCAAGAGTTGGCCGATAGGCAAAAGAGTATCAACGACCAATACTTGCGATGGCAGGAGAGAGAAGAAGCAATGAAAAAAGAGATAGAAGAATTGCGTCGAGACAAGGAGAGGTTGACCAAAGACAAAGCACAAGAGATAGGGTTCTTGAAGACATCGCATGAGGAGTTGGAAGCAGCAATAGTAGAAGCCTATCAGCATGTCTTAGAGAGCACCGCAAAGCTGGATGCGGTAGTCAAAGCGAAGAAACTTGGATCTTTTATTAAGCAGCTACAGAGCGAAACTAGCATTTTGGATGCTTTGATACACCCCTCCCAACCACCAGAATAGATAGTCACATGGAAGGATGAGATAGAAGGGCTGGCCACATAGCTCTATGAGTTAGAGCAGGACGCCAAGAAAGTCACAGATGCCGCTATGCAAGTTTGGGGCAGCATAGTGCAAGACGAACATCTAGAGCAACTGACTGCACAGTTGCAAGAAGTGGACGGGAAATTGGCAACCCTGAAGACATCGCTCAAAGCAATTCCATTTATGATGTAGATCACCAAGGCATCAGAGCTAAAGGATCTGCAGCAGCGAGTCACAAATGCAAGGGAAAGGCAACAACATCATAGTGCACAATTAGATGAGTTCTAGGAGATTGGAGCGTAACTATCAGTGTAAGAAGTTTCTGCGCTCCAAGCCGCACAGGAAGGAAAGACAAACATTGCTGCAAAGATGGTTGCGCACCCTGTCAGTCATGATCTAAAGGTGAGCTAGGAGGTTACTAAGGGTCAAGGAGCAGGTCAAAGCGATCACCCAGTAGTTTCCAAATTTCAAAGCCAAGATCATTGCGTTCACCATGTTCGGTCAAGAGTGGCTCAAGGGCAAGCCACAAGACTGTGTTGGGGGCCTGTTGGTAGGGGTTTTGAGACAAGTTAGTTGTGCAGCATCACGAGTGCCACGCAAGATCAAAAGACATCGTGCAAGTGAAATATGGCGTGCACGACGAAAAATAGACTATTTTATGTATTTTGGACCATATTTTGCAGATATTGGTCATTATTTTGTAGATTCAGTTAAGAATTGGTTAAGAGTCAGTTAGAAGTGGACCTTTAATGTAAATTCGCAAGCCTATAAGCAGAATTAGAATTGCAAATGAGAGAGGAAGAAAGAGAGAATAGAAATTGATACCAAAAGCACTTGAGTGAACCTCTTGAATTATGAACTGTTTTGAATCTGTGAATCATTGCGCAAAAGTAATATGATAAGATGGGAGTTGAACTGAATTGTTGTTTGTTTTATCTTTTTTGTCTTACTTTTTCTGCGATCTAACGGTGAATGCAATTTATTGTGTGACATGGATCTATGATGCAATGTTTTATGTTGTTAAATGATGTTATCTGTCTAGATCTGTTTGCGCAATAGTATGATTGTTTTTGGTATGAATGAATGATGTGATCTATGAGTAGCAATAACTGATCAGATATGTTGGATAATTTGATGAATTATCGATGCCCATAGTCCTCTTCTATTCTGCGGAAACTTGGTTTCGACAGCTCTCCCTTGAACACCTTGGGTGAGACTTCATCCGCTTTGCGTGTGTTGTCGGATAGGGTAAAACCTATCTGGGCCGGTGCTCAGGGAGATTGTGGTGAGTTGAGCGTCGATAGAGTGGGAACCCCTGTCGACTGGGTTTTGTTGGTTGGGTTTGCGCCAACACTAATTCAAGAGATACTTCAATATAGTTGCAGAAGGAGGAATTTTGGCTAGCAGATTCAAGAGATCTTGAAATTGCTTCCTCATTGTAGCAGAACGTTCCAAGTACTTCATTATTTCTTAAAATAGAGGATTTTTTTCCTTTTCATCCTTGATCACCTCCGTAACTGACTTAATAGTGTTAGATAACATGCATGAAAAAAGTGTATAATAAAAGGAGGAAGATAATTATTAAATAGATTATGCTGGAAGTTGATTCAATGAAACAAGACTTCTTAGCCTTCATGAAAAAATTATATTGGAAGCATAAATTTTTTTACCAAAATCATATGAAGATTAGAAAAATCATATGTTAGTGATAGCATTCATTGGAAATGTCTATTAAAAAAGGTCTAGCTTCAAATATATGTTTGCAGAAACTGTTAGAATCCTATAATCTACAGGTAGGAAATTACACTTACAGGTTGGTTGGAAACTAGCTCAAAATAAAGCAAGCCAATGGAAGAATTACTATAATGGGTATAAATTTGGAAGATGTTACTAATTAAATGATGATACCAAGGCAACCCGGTGATGAAGTATGCATTGCAAAGGATGATCTTAGAAAGGTGGAAAGCATAAACCAGTACATACTTACTATGACAACACAAGCACCATTAATCTTTTCAAAAACCTAGTTTTGCACTCAAAGCCAAGATTATACCCATCAAAAAATCACTTCTTGAGAGAGGAATTTGATGATAAAAAGGTCAAACTAGAGTTTATCAAATCAAAGGAACATATAGGAGGCATATTCGCTAATCCTTTGCCTAAGGATGAATTTGAGTACCTAAGGAAAAAACTAGGAGTTATCTCCCTATAGTGAAAACCAAGAAAATGAGATTACAAGCCTACTAAAAGAATGTTTGAGAAATTGGCAGGAGATGTGGTTTCTATGAGCATCACTTTAGTCATAAATACACAATGGCAGTAAAGTACTAAAGCTCTTCAAAGAATAAATGTTTGTTCGGCATTATACTAAGAGATTAATTTTGGTCTCAAATCTTCTGTCCAAAATGTTTTAAAGAAGTTTTATTGATTCCAAGCATAAGAACGTGCATTATTATCTAGTTGAGGAGTCACACAATAGACCAAATTATGGTTTCTCGACTAAAAAAAATGTGATAAGTCGCATCTGCCAATGCTGAGCCAAATATCATTAATATGATGTTGATACAATAATGATAGTTTTTTTTTAATAGGAATAGTTATGAAGCACATTGCATAAAACCAACAAAACACAACACAGCAGATAGACACCATATACATGCTTGGTTATCACAATGAACATGTCAATGATGGCGAAAGAAGAATCGATAGATAGTCCAACAGTGATTGTTTCTACCATACAGGACGAAAGATTAACTCCGATTGCTAGCAGAAATACACGTAACATGTGATAACTCTCTGAGCATTTGCATATTGCTGGGAAACCACAAATGTAGTGTGACAAATCTCCATGAACTGACCATTGTAACTAACCATTGGAGTGAAGCCATTAATATAAGGTAAGATAAGATAATCTTATTAATAATGCATTCTTACCAGTCGAGTTAGCTTAGACTAATTACATAATGTTGAAAGCATCTATCCACCAGACTTCAGCCTGATTACAACGAGGGGCATTACTTACACACATTCCCTGGGCATAAATGCATGAGCAGAGGGATAAGAGAATACGCCTTGGAAAAGTGATAGAAAGAACCGTTGGAATGCCACACGCACACCAAGTTAGTGGTACCAAAAAAATGCAGCACGCGGCTTGATGTCATTGAAGAACTCAAAAAAACAACAAGTTGATGCTCTTATTGCAACTGATGTAGCAACTCATTTCTCATAAAATGACACAGAATTTGTTTTCAGAGATAAAAGACAACTTTTTATTAAAGAAAGTTGTGTCAATCTGATCAGAGATGCATTAATGAACCGGCAGAGTCCAAATGGACTAATTACATTTTGAATTGAGTATGTTCTTCCAGAAACTCATAACTGCCTACATCCTTTCAACAAAAACAGAATTTACATCCATCATAAAACAGTGTCTTTAACTTTTTAACAAAATATGACAAAACCATACATCTTATTAAAAACACTGTAAATGACCAGCTCTAGATACAGTTTCCTTAGAGTAAAAGGCATACCGTATTTTGCCATCCATTTCTCCCAAGTCACATTTGGAGAGAACATCTGCATCCTGGTTTACTTCTCTGTAAACATGGTTAAAGGATAACCAAGCGAACCCAGTCTTTAAGAAAATGATACTGTCAAGCCAGTGAATGAGATCCAGCAACTTCATTTTCGCCTTGTCCTTTGCCCAATTAATGACCACTTGGAAGTTGCCTAACACCTGCAACTGCTTAATCCCCCAAACTATGGCAAAATGAAGAAGACTCCACAAACCAATGACTTATGCTCAAGTGTTTGTACCCTTACCTGCCTTAATCCAACCTTTCAAAGACCTGTTATTATCAAGCTTGATCATGAATCTCGCACCATAGGCTCCATCCGTTGCTGCTCCATCGAAGAAAACCACTGGGTACTCCTGCAAAAGCGGTGGAAGGGAGTAAATTCTACACTTACTGGGTAACGACTCTTTGCACCACTCCGACAAAGCTGACAGGATCTTTAAATAAATAACCTCAGTTTTTTTGGTAGAGAATTGGAAAAATTGGAAGCATTCCTAGCTTTTCAGACTTCCCACATCACAAAAGGGGGAAGATGATTATACGGAACCTTTCTAATATACCACATCTGCAAATTATCCAGAACTCAAGCACCTCCCCAATAATGTTGAATGTTCAAATGATTAATAAATAAAAGCCAAACTTACAGGAAGAAAGAACATTCTCCAAACAAATGCATAACCACTCCAGGTTTGAACTGCAGAGTGAACATCTTCCTAGACCCGCAACACCTCTTCTCTGTTAACCAAAACCAAGCCGACTAAACTTGAGTTTACCGCTCAGTTATTAAAAATTCAATTTTCACGCTGACCTCTTTTTTTTTCTTTTTTACTTGTTGGGTGAAACTTGTCTAACTCCCGACTATACAAGTTTATAAACTTTGGTCAGCCTTTTAGACCCGACTGATTTACCTCTACTTGTCGGTTCTACCGACTGGTTTTACCTCGACCACTTGTCGGTTTTACCGACTGATTTTACTTCGAAAACTTGTCGGTAACTTCATTTCGACCACTAGTCAGCTGACCTCCTCTTCGACCACTAGTCGGCTTATCACATCGACCACTAGTCAGCTTACTCAAGTGACCTTGTCGATTCACTTGGTTTTCACTCTGAATTTACAGAGTATGTTTCTTAGTCTAAAAGGCTTAAGAAATTACAAATGCTTTTCACCTGTGAGTGAGATGATGTAAAAATCAACACATTAGCAATTCTAGAGAACTTATAAAAAACATATACCCAAATATGTAGGAAGACTTGAGTTGTCCAATGTGCCTGGAACTTTCACGAAGTGAGAAATTTATGGGTTCTTGTTCTTTCACTCAACCTTAATTGTAAAAACATTTACACAAGTAAATCTAGAAATATTGTGCAGCTAAATAAACATGCATTCAACCATAAACTATTTCATATATATAACTTGTGCGGAAATAACAAAGGTATTACAAACTTGTCGATCCAAACTTGTTGGCTCACTGACTGATCCTTTTACAGAGCTTCGGCTAATGGACATAATCACATACACATAAACTTGAGCTTCAACTTCTCTTTCTCTCTTTTCTCACCCTGGAGTTCTCTCCTGAGTTCTGCTGTCTAACTTTATTTACAATTTTCTTCTTCTATTTATAGGCAACCTCAAAATTGCTTCTACATGAATCGACCGACTCAATATTAAAAACTGTAATAACTATCTACCAAACAACTTAGCTTCAAAAATTAATTCGACTGGTTTACATTGCCGAATCGTGGAGTCTTCACTCTTGTCAGACTGACCGACAAGATCTTGACTGATACAGAATCTGACAGAGTCAGCTGGGCTCAGATACGGGTCGGCTGGGCTCAGATACGGATCTGCGAGTAATTAATATTTCCAACACTCCCCCTAAATTATGAGCAGATGGGGATTTTTAAAACAAAACTTACAAAATGTTTCAGAGCTTAGACTTGCTCTGTGCATGACAGAGTTCACTATGTAGAACTTGTCATTTTGAGATAACTACGTAGATATTGGAAAGTATCATTTTCCAATGGTTTTGTAAAGATGCCTGCAAGTTGATCTTCAGGCCTGCAAAATTCCAAACAAATTTCTTTGTTGTTTACCAACTCTCTTATAAAATGAAAAATTATGTCGATGTGCTTGGTTCTCTTGTGAAACACATGATTCTTTGATAATGCAATGGCTGAATTGTTGTTGCAGAAGATGGTTGCTGGTTCTTAATGGTTCTGTGGCAAGTCTTTTAACACTCTCCTCATCCAAACAGCTTGACATGCAACACTTGTCGCTGCAACATACTCTGACTCTACTGAAGACAGAGTTACTATGGGTTGTTTCTTTGAATCCCATGAAACAAAACCAGTACCAAAATGAAATGTGTACCCAAATGTGCTCTTTCTGTCATCTATGCTGCCTCCATTGTCACTGTCAGTGTATCCAATGAGTTTAAATTTTTCTGAGGTTGAATACCTAATACCAAGGTATTTTGTGCCACTTATATACCTCAGAATTCTTTTACCTGCTTTCCAATGTGAGTCTTTTGGTGACTCCATGAACCTTAAGATCATACTTACACCATACATGATGTCTGGTCTTGTCGTTGTCAAATACATAAGGCTTCCTACAAGCCTTTTAAACAGCGTAGGATCTACAGTCGATCCTTCATCATCCTTGCTCAATTTTAAACCTGTTATTACTGATGTTGGGGCTGTCTTGCAATTAGACATGTTAAATATTTTTAAAACTTCACTTGCATACTTTGTCTGTGATATTAAAATACCACTTTCAAACTACTAGACTTCAATGCCCAGAAAAAACTTCATAAGCCCCAAATCAGTCATTTCAAATTCACTTTCCATGACTGCTTTAAAATATGTTATGCCAAAATCACCAGTAAATATTAAATCATCTACATACATGAAAACAATTAACATCTTACCTTGCTCATCAACTTTGGTGTACAAAGTCGGTTCACTTTCACTTCTGTGAAATCCATTTTCAGTGAGATAAGAATCAATATGACTGTACTGAGCTCTAGGAGCTTGCTTCAAACCATAGAGTGCCTTTTTCAGCCTGTACACTTTATGCTCTTGACCTAGAACTTCATACCCTTGTGGTTGTTCCACATATACTTCCTCTTCTAGATAGCCATTTAAGAATGTTGACTTAACATCCATTTGATAAACATGCCATTTTTTTTTTGCAACAATGGCCAAGACTGTTATGACTGTATCCATGCATGCAACAGGTGCAAATGTTTCATTGAAGTATATGTCGGGTTGCTATGTGAAGCCTCTTGCTACCATTCTTACTTTGTGCTTCTGCACATTCCCATCAGCATCTTGCTTGGTCTTGCAAATCCATTTGACGTTGATTACATCCTTGTCTTTTGGTACATCAACTAGCTCCCATTTCTAGTTCTTCTCAATGCATTATATTTCTTCATCCATGGCTTGTGCCCATACTTCTTCTTTGACAGCTTCTTCAAATGTTAGTGGATCATAAATAGGAGAAAATAATGCAAAGAGAGAGAATGAATTAGGTGTACCAGCTTCATATATCTCACGCAGACTTCTTGTCTTCACTGGTTCTGTCAATGTCGAACTCGACGAAATGCTTGATGGAGTCTCCTACCCTCTTGGTGTACTTGTCGGTGTAGCTTGAGCTGCTACTTGTGTCGATGGTCCTTGTGCTGAACAATGTCGTGGTGTCATGGGAGTTGACAATGCTGCGACCAGTTGACTTACATGTGGTGTTTGAACCACTTCCTCTTCCATATCATCATTGTCGACATTCGACACAATCTTGACATTTGTGTCGATAGTTCCATCCCATGATTCATTCTCGACAAATTGAACATCTCGACTGATTATCACTTTCCTTGTGACAAGATCATACAACTTGTATGATTTTGTGTCTTTAGACTAGCCGACAAAAATACATTTATGTCCCTTCTTGTCTAGCTTCTTTCTCAGCTCATCTGGAACATGAGCATATGCAACACAACTAAAAACTTTAAAAGGAGAAACACTATGATTCATACTTGTCAATGCTTCTTGGCGAACTTTGTTCTTCACACTCTTTGTCGGACATTGGTTCATAATGTATACATCAGTTGCGACTGCTTCACCCCAATATTCATTTGGAAAATGCATGGCTGCTAACATGTTGCGTGCCATCTCCATGATGGTTATGTTCTTTCTTTTGGTAATACCATTCTGCTGAGGTGTATACTGTGGAGTGAATTCTTTTTGTATGCCATGGGTCTTGAAAAAATTTAGAAATTCATTTGAAATATATTCACCTCCTCTGTCAGTCATTAAGATCTTGATGCAGTGTCCACTCTGGTTCTCCACGAGTGCCTTGAACTACTGAAAATAACTAAATGCATCAGATTTATGTTTTAGAAAATATACCCATGTTTTTCTTGAGTAGTCATCAATAAAAGTTAGAAAATATTTGCAGCCACCAATGGATGATGTCTGCATTGGACCACAAATATCAGAGTGCACAATTTCAAGTAGTGTGCGTGCTCTATATGACTTTCCAACTGGAAAAGTCTCTCTATGTTGCTTGCCAAAAATGCATCCTCCACAAACCCTTTCTGGTTTGTCAATCAATGGTAATCCTTTCACCATATTCTTTGTGTGCAGTAGCTTCAGCACACCAAAGTTCAGATGTCCAAATATAAAATGCCACAACCAGGATTCATCCTGAACTTCTGTTTGAAATGCAACTTGCAAATTAGCGCTGCCATTTTCTTTCTTATCGAGGGGCTCGACTGTTTTGTTACTTTCTTCCTTGAATGCAGCTCCTGTATTTTCCTTCCCTTTCATGTCAGGAACTATCCTAAATGGAAACAAGTGGTTGCTTGTCATTGGCACTTTTGCTATCAGCTGGTCGCTTGGATGCTTGTCCTTAATCACATAGTGATCATCTTCCATGTACACTCTGTATCCTTTCTATATCAGCTGTCCAATGCTCAACAAATTATGTTTCAAACCTTTGACATGATAGACATCAGGGATATACTTACTCTCCCCCTATTTGGTTAGAAAATCAACAGTGCCTTTTCCTCAAACAGTAACTTGGACATTGTTTCCAAGTGTAACATATGTTTGAATTGAATTGTCTAGACTTGAAAACAAATTTAATTTACCAGTCATATGATTGTTGCAGCCTGAATCTAAGTACCATATGTCATGTGGACTTTCTTGAATAGCATTGCATTCAAGTGGAGATGTCGATGCCATAAACATTGCGCTTGTCGAAGTGCTGGTGCTAGTCGACTGATTTGGGCTTTGCCTTCCTTGGTCATATTGTTTCTTCTTGCATTCATATGCATAATGACCAAATTTCTTATAGTAATGACATTGAATTTTTTATTTATCAAACCTCTGGCCACTTGGCTGACTTGAGTTCTGATTATCTCCTCAACCACCAACATTTGCAAGACTTCTGCCTCGTCCTCCTCTTGAAGAACTTCTTCCTCTGCCTCTGAAGTTGTTTCTCCCCCTGCCTCTACCACGGCTTATGGATGACTATGCTGTGAATGCACCTTCCAATGATGTTTGTGTTATGTTGAGTCTATGTTCATGATTGATGAGTGAGGCTTGCAGCCCATCAATGGTAAATGTCGACATGTCTGTGTGTTATTCCAAGGTCACAACCAAGTTTTCAAATCTTGGGGGAAGACTTCTGAGAATTTTTTCAACCACTCTTTGGTATTCTATGGCTTCTCCATGAGATTTCAATTGGTTTATCAAACCAACAACTCTGGTGTAGAATGTGTCTACATTCTTTGAATCTTTCATGGACAGAGATTCAAAATCTCTTCTCAAAATATGCAACTTGGAAGTCTTTGCCTTATCCAAACCTTGATAGGCGGTCTCCAATGTATCCCATGCCTTCTTAGCATTAATTTGTGCTGCTACTCTTGAGAGTATGCTTTCATACATGGATTGATGTATGTAGAACAGAGCTTTTACATCTTTCTTCCTATGTTCCCTCAAGACATCTTTCTCAGCCTGTGTGAGATTGTTATATGTTGTCATGTATCTTGTTTTTGAATAACCATGTTGTACTATCTCCCAAACATCTTGACCTCTAAATAAAGCCTTCATAGCTAGAGACCAATATTCATAATTATTTCCTGTAAAAATTGGAGTTTGCAATGAACCAGAAGTGGAAGCCATTTTTAATTTTGTAATTAACTTTCCTTAGAAACTTAATTTTTTAATACAAGATTTATTTTCTAAACCTTGCTCTGATACCAGCTAGCCAAAACTGAGCCAACTAAACTTGAGTTTACCGCTCAGTTATTAAAAATTCAATTTTCACACCGACCTATTTTCTTTATTTTTTTACTTGTTGGGTGAAACTTGTCTAACTCCCGACTAGACAAGTTTATAAACTTTGGCCGGCCTTTTAGACCCGACTGATTTACCTCTACTTGTCGGTTCTACCGACAGTTACTTATCATTTCTACCGATTGGTTTTACCTCGACCACTTGTCGGTTTTACCGACTGATTTTACTTCGACAACTTGTTGGTAACTTCACTTTGACCACAAGTCGACTGACCTCTTCGGCCACTAGTCAGCGTATCACTTCGAACACTAGTCGGCTTACTCAACTGACCTTGTCGGTTCACTTGGTTTTTACTCGGAATTTACAGAGTATGTTTCTTAGTCTAAAAGACTTAAGAAATTACAAATGCTTTTCACCTGTGAGTAAAATGAAGTAAAAATCGACACATTAACAATTTTAGAGAACTTATAAAAAACATATACCCAAATATGTAGGAAGACTTGAGTCGACCAATGTGTCGTAAACCCTGGAACTTTCACGGAGTGAGAAATTTATGGGTTCTTATTCTTTCACTCAACCGTAATTGTAAAAACATTTACACAAGTAAAACTAGAAATATTGTGCAGCTAAATAAACATGCATTCAACCATAAACTATTTCATATATATAACTTGTGCGGAAATAACAAATGCATTACAAACTTGTCAGCTCATGGACTGACCCTTTTACGGACCTTTGACTCTTGGAAAGAATCACATACACGGAAGCTTGAGCTTCAACTTCTCTTTCTCTCTTTTCTCACCCTGGAGTTCTCTCGTGAGTTCTGTTGTCTAACTTGATTTACAATTTTCTTGTTCTATTTATAGGCAACCTGAAAATTGCTTCTCCATGAATCGATTGACTCACCATTAAAGGTTGTAATAACTATCTACCTAATAACTTAGCTTCAGAAATTAATTCAACTAGTTTACATTACCGAATTGTGGATTCTTCACTCTTGTCAGACTGACCAACAAGATCTTGACTAATACAGACTCTGACAGAGTCGGCTGTGAGTAATTAATATTTCCAACATTCTCTGTAGGCCCTCCGAAGTCAGGATTTTATTTTTGAGGCACAACCAAGAAAATAACTTAATTTTCAACCATAGGGTCCCTTTCCACAGCCATTTCATCCACCAATTTATTTCCAACGAGCTTGGTGGCAAACTGTGTTAATTTGAAGTTTGCAAATATTCCATGCATGAGATACAAAGAAGTAACGACATACGATATACATCTGCTAGTATTGAAGTATAAAGTTGTTGGATTATGTATACTTGGTTGCATCTTTGTATTGATGTCCAAACGATAGTCACCATCCACTCCCGTTGCAATTAACTATGAAGGAATTCGTATGCCTAAGTTTGATCCTGCAGATAGTTAACAACCACAAATATGGTTCGACATCTCTTCGTGAGAAGAGAGAAACATTGACAATATAATTTGTGTTCACAACAGAGAAGGTTGTGAGAAAAAATTTGACTCCAAAAATCATTGGCAGATGATTCAACAATTCTCCATAAGAGGAGAGAGACATGTACATGTACAAAGAAAATCTTGAACAAAATTGAGAGAATAAAAATTAAATTTTTACTACAAAGGTTTTTTTTCACTAAGGCAACCCGCGCAGATGCTAGATACTAAATCATGCATATGTAGCCATAGTAGATTAAAACCAAGGGAAATAGAAAAAGTGTATCTTAAGCCTTACTTTGGAAGGGCACTCATTGAGATGTCTTGTAGGAGATTGTGAATCATTTAGTTGGGCTATCCTTGACTTGAAATTTCGACAAAACTTGTTGGGATCTAACCGTTTATGGAAAATATTCTATGCTCAAATGCATTATGGTTATCGTGCTACATAAGTTGTTCCAAATAGTTTGGTGGATTTGAGGACCAAGTTGGGCATTATTGATCTCAAGCAGTTAAGGATGGGACCAATGTGATGATGAACTTATTGATGTTACCAATAGAATACTGAATAGTAGAAAATTCTCCAAGTTACTAGTGGTTGTCTAAAGAAGTAATAAATGACTTAATTTGAAGAATACATTTATACTAGTTATAAGTTCAGGGGGATTTGATAACTTATATGCAAAATAGGGGGAGTAAGCACCCAAGGAAATCAAAGCATTCGAAGAAAAATAAGTGTCACTGATAGGGGGGCACATGTATCGATCAAGAGATTCATGAAGACTATCATGTTGGAAGGGGGAGCAAATCCATAGAAGTCGGAACAAAATAAACCAAGAATAGACCCTTCGTCATTAATGTTAAAGGTGGAGAATGAATGCACAGTAAAACCACAGTGAAAAAGAGTGAAAAGAGGGATTTTTGTGAGGTGTCTTATTGTAGGTTTACATCAATGCCAAAATGGGATATTGTTGACAGAAGTTACCATTGATGTCAATACATGATGATCATTGTCTTTGATGCTCATTAATGACAAAGTTGAACAAGTAGACAAAAGTGAACAGATGTGTTTGAGGTGTTGGTTGAAGTGTGGTGAACAGGTTGAAAATAGTGGCAACATGGATCAAAGTTGGAAGTGCAAATATATATCAAGAGCATGACAAATACCATACAATCTACATGAAGGACAACATAGGAGAAGAACCATGGAAGACATATGTGAGCCTCTTATCAAAATTGAAATGAAAAAGACATGTCAACCCTAAAATCAAAGTGATAAGAGGTCAAATTAAATGTCTCAAACATAATATTGAATTGGATCCATATATTTTGTAAAGAAAATTAATTGCACCAAGAGTAGTGAGATGCTTACAACCCAGTATGGGGGAGATGTGTAATGTTTCATGTAATGAACTAACTTATGTACCAAAATAAAAAGTAATTAATTTTTTTATGTCGACTCATAAGATTTTTAAAAAAATGAATAAAAAATAATTAAGAAAATCCATATCAACTCATACAATAAAAATGTAAAACTAAATAAAATGTCATTAAAAAATAACACCTCAAGAAATTGGATGCTTCTCGGTGCTTGATAGATTCATGTTTAGGATGGATCTATGCTATTTATTTAACAAATTGTTAAATTCTATGAAGCATAGGATCATCAACCTGCATGAATTCAAATGAGAAGAGAATGTTGCAGAAGAGAGAGAGAATAATTTAGCATAGACTGTTCAATTAATCATGACAAAATTGCACACACATGGAGACAAAATTGGAATAATATGATTATATTCATGAATCGGTAATTAATATGTAATACAATGGTTATACATATATGAGAATTTGAATGCCTAATATAGTATTTGAATCTACCCACTCATACTGACTTTAGAGATAGCTCAATGTGGGAAAATCACCACTGGAGATCACTAATGCAACTTCGGATAACTAACGTAGTCTACAATCAGCTAACTGATGAGGGTAGGTGAACAAAGGTGCCCACTATTGGTGAATTTATATGTTAAATAATTCCCAGTATTAAATTGTCAACCCGGGGAGGTAGCTTGTGAGATGCAAACACTATAGGTGCAAGATTAAAGCTTAATCTAGCCTAATCTAACCTAATCTAGTAATCATCAACTATATTCAATATTAAGATCCTAGTGCTAACTAAATACAAAAATTCAAATTCTACAGAGCACTCAAATTTTCAAGATTTTATAAAAGAAAAGGTATGAAAGTGAAATACTCCTCAAGCCAAATTCAATTTAATCCTAATTCTAGAACATATCCCTACAAGTGTAAGAATCTAATGATAATTGCTCAAATTGATATGACTTGGAAACTAGTTTAAATGTACAGAAAACTATGCAGCAACACAGAAAACAGAGCATGTGACAGAAAGTAAACTGTAAGTTTAAGAATTGATATCAACACTAAGTTTACTGTTCGGTACAATATGAAATGAGTTGCTACCAAAATTGTAAGTATGCGAATTAAACTCGCATCTAAAGCTACAGCAAGATAGATAAAATTTAAACTTACAGACCTTAGAATTCAAAAAGAATACTACAAATAAGTCTCTTACATTCATAAATCCAAACTTGCAAAAAGAAATGCATGTATTAAACTAAAATCCAAAGCTACAGTAAGATGAGTATATTTCGAATCTATAAAACTAGAAATCCAAAATAATGCTTCAATTAAATCTATACAGACATCCGAGCTCGTTTCTAAATCATCAAACATTGTGCACATCATTTCAACAATGATAAAATAATAAGAAATATAATCAAAGCATATACAAATTCATTTTTACATTTGCTTGTCAGTTCTACTAAACGAAATTCTCACATCTAATAAAAACATAAAATAATTAACCAATTATTTATTCTTAACAGAAACTAAAACTAAAGGGGGTAGGGCTTATGGTCCTCCTGGTGGATCCTTGCCAACAGGACCACAAGTCCTTAAACGACCTGCAACGTAAAACTCTAAGATGCAGACATATAATAAAATGAAGATAACATTAGAAACAACAACAATTTAAATTACAGTCTAAAGAGATTTATAAAACATTACTTAAAATAATAGAAACAACATTATATAAGTTTAATCTTTGTTCAATTCAGAAAACCAGTGTTTAAGCAACGTAATTCCTCTATCAATGTTCCTATTACATCTCGATCCATAGATTTATAAGTCAGGAACTAGAATAGTTAATCCCGATTTAACAGCAACAAAACCTATCTTCTAATTCAGATTGCAACCGTTTTCAGAAGATAAACGAATCTTTCATTTAATGATCAATTTCTTCATGCTCAAAAGACACCTTGAATTCATTATCTTAATAACAGATCTTCATCTCTATGGCACGTATTTCCTAGAGATGAAGATCTCATTGATTCGTATATGTGAATCATCAATGAGAGCTGAGTTGGATGAATACGATTTTGCTTGAGCAATCTGGAAGCACCCAAACTAATGACATATAAGATCTTCAATGATGTTTAATATGTTGTTGAAATCAAAACATGCTACAGAATCCACTATGATTAGTCAAGAGCTTCCAAGAATCATATTTAAAACATTAAATTAAAGGAAATCAAAGAGTTTTAGTAAATAATTATACCTGACTATACTTGTTGGGTAATTAGGTGAATATGTGAAAATATGGATGGATTTATAGGGTATAGTGACCAAGTGAAGAGGTCAAAAGTGGACATTAGAAGGTGCAAAATGTGTCGATGTGGCGAGACAACATCTCCCCCGTGCTTGTCTATTTGCATGTCCTCATGCAAACATGTCTGCCAGAGACTGCAAAATTTTCAAAATTGAGTTTCATTACCACTTACAGAACTTATGTGGTATTGACCAAAATGCTCATTTTCCCACTGGCGAGGTTTGATTTCACCTTCAATTTCTTCTTTAACAGACGAATGTGTGCTAATTGCTTGAAGGCCTCAACTCTCCAATTCCTTACTAATCTATAAAGTCGTCTTATATGCACAACTTCCTTATCATGCTTTTCCTTCAATTACTTATTTTTCTATAGAAGTTTGAGATTATAATTTATCAACCGCTCATTGCTCTCTTCAGATTCTTCCACCAACTAGTATTTTTCCTCTTAGGATTGCCTGTATGAGTTGAGTGCAACTTTAAGCTTCTTAATCTTCTTGTTTTTCCTCTAGAGATGGGAAATTACAAAGGGTATAGCCGAAGTGGAAGAAACTACAGGTATATGTTCACCACATAATTCATGTTCAGGTGAGTTATCTTCAGGAGGCCCATAGTCAAATTGTTGAGGATTAAACAAATTCAGGATTATACTCCACATGGCCATAATTTGAAGCGAAATTATTTTCATGCAGATGAGGGTCTACGGGTTCAGAACCAAGATCGGGAAGAATAAAATCATAATTTTCATCATATGTGAAGTCAAATTTCTTAGGAGATGATGGGAGAAATAGACTTGGAGCATTATTTTGCTTTTTCTTCTCAGGGAGGTCTGGATCTAACTCAGGGGATTCTTCCAGATCAACCAGAACAAGTTGTTGTACATTTTGGGATGAGTTTGATGGTTTAACAAGCTATCTAGCCATGCTTTTGGTAGTTCTTCGTGGTATTGTGAGTTCTACAACAATAAGGTTTTTAGAATGACGTCCTCTCTTTTTCAATACAGAGGAGAAAAGATCAATTAGGGGTGGTTCCAGTTCTTGGTCAAGAACAGGTTCTAATTCATGACCTTCATCCTGAGGAGAAACTTGAATGTATGGAGAGAAGGGCTTTCAAATGAAGGGAGACCTCGAACTCTCTTCAAAAAATTAGCCCAAGTATCCTTACGAATACACAATTCATCTTCAATGAGAATCTTAATCAAACCATGATGGTAAACACTATTGTAAGGATTACCAGAGTGCTTCTGAACCTGTCTTGACATATTAGCTAGACTTTTGCACATAAAATATGTTATACCAAAATCCTGTCACCATCATGTGATAAGACATTTGACATACCTACTTCCCCTGAATCCCAGCTTCTGGAGTGGAAACTAAATGGTTTTTCATCAATATTTCATACAAATTCCCAGCACCGTGCATGCCCCTTTATCTAGGAGCAGTACCCCTGTTCGCACCACCTATCATTTGTTGCCCATAAGCGGTGCCACCGCTTATTTTCCTTGGTCCATAAGCGGTTATTACCAAAACCGCTCTGTCATAGAAGGAGAAACGCAGTACCCTGGGTAAAAAGGGAAAAGGAGAAGTTTCTCAAGGCTTCTAGATGATAAGCCTTGTGTCCTACCTTATCCCTACTATTGTGGGTTGGTTGAGCTCGAGATCCCTCATCCTAGGATCTTAGAAGCCACCTCACCCACTAATTTCTCAACCTACTCTATCCATTAAATCCTTATAAATAAGAGCTCATAGACATGGTTGAGGAGAGAACACTTGAGGTATTGTTATGCTGTTGGATTGATCATTGGCCCAAGATCATTTGGAGAGAGCATAGAGAGCTAGAGTCGAAGCTTTTGGGGATGAGAATGTCTGGTTTCATGGAGATGCATGTCAACACTAAGGCTTAGTTGTAAACTTCTTCATATTCTTTAATGCAAGTTGATTTATGTCCCACATATGTTGTTGTTGTTGTGATTTCGCATGTATGTTGCTAGATTCCTTAGTCACTAGCATAGATTAGTAGATCATATTCTGGTTGCTTTGATCTGTTTCATGTTGAGCTTGATTGTAGGTACACAGGTGGACTATCAAAGCCTTGTATTCCAGATATCTACAGTGTCTAGGGAGAGTCTTCAACCTCTATCCTCTATTTGTTATGGATCTGAACCATTCAAACCAGTGGAACACCTTGCTGTCCGCAGGAGGTGAAATATTCCAGCTAACAAATATGGCGACTCCGCTAGGAAATGAAGTTGTGTATCAGTTGTTCTGATCTTCCTCAGTCTGTAACTCTTGTCTAAATCCAGTCTCCTTATTCAACTCTCTTCAGTCAGATCTGTTATCTAACTCAGTCATTTGGGTTTGAAACTTCCAGATTTGTTCAGATCTGAGTTATCTCGACCTTTTATGCTCTGTTTTTATACTCAATCTATCAGCCTTTACCCCAATCTGGTCTTTTTCTGACTTGATCTATCGTTCTCCTTGTGTTTTGGATTATACAGGGAACCGCACATGTTCTGTTGGCAAGGAGTAGTGCCATCGCCTGAGTCTAGTTAGCAATACACATTGCCACCGCCTGAATCCGGTGAGCAAGAAGCGGTTCTGCCCCAAAACCACCTGTCAACAGCTTCATCTGCGCGGTGCCAGGTAGGCCCTATTCCAGACTTTGTTTTTTTATTTTTTGTGTGTTTTTGGCTTACTTTTTTATGAAAATGAAGTGTATTTTTGAAAAAAAAATGCTCCCTCACGGAGAGTTTGTGTTTCTTTGATTGTTGTATTCTTTCTGCATTCAAAGAGAGTTTGTGTTTCTTGCATTAGATTTTACATTATTTTCTTTGCTTGAAACCTCTTGCTCTTTTCTATAGACATTATTCATTGGAATTGGAAATATACATTTCATTTTATTGAGTAGGCTTTGGTTTGTTTTGGACTTAGAATGCATGAGTGATCCATGTTGTTTTGAGTCTTTCTTTTCTTGGGTGATTTTTGTTTCCTTTTGCATGATAATTCTTTCAGTGATTGGTAGGAAAGAATGGTTCTTCGTTTCCTTGTCTGTTTCAAAGAGAAGTTTTAGTTTTCTCTCTCTTTTGCTTTATTCACAAGTTTGTTGAATGATTTTCTTCTTGTTTTGTGCATGATTGTTTGAAATTCTCGATCTTACTTTCATCAAGAAGAAACCTCTATTTTCAACTTTGCATGCATTAGAGTTATATTTGTTTGGAAATGTTAGTGAAATCATCTTTCCATTGAGTTTTTATGCGTCTTTTTCAAGCATGAAAAGATAGGAAACCTTTTTTATTTATGTTATATGTTCTCTAGATCTCTTTCTTGTTTACTTTGAAGATTATTTGGGGTGCATTGATATTTCACTTTTCATTTGAAAAGATAGAATTGCATTTTCATTTGGGTGTGCATTTTTGGGAAGAAAAGTAAATCTCTCTCCCTCTCTTAAGTACAATTTCATTGAAGAGGAAAACTTGCATTATCATATAGATCAGTATGCATCTTCTTTAAATTCAAGTTTCCACTCCATGGTTCCACCTAAACGCACAAGATAAAATTAACGGTAGTACTAGGTTAAAACTTTTAGCAATTTGAGTGATAAGTTAGAGACGTGTTCGGGCATCGTTAATCATAGGAGATGTTGTTACTTGTCTGCATTACATCCCAGGACTCGCGCGGTTCTTCCATGTACCGTCGGTATATCGAACGGCCTTTCACGTACCCTTGAGGTATATAGAAAGGTACTTCATGTACTCGATTGTATATCGGAAAGCCCCTTGTGTATGGTTATGCATTAGATAGCACTGCTACTGATTTGAGCTCCCTTGTACCTTACGTATATCGGGAGACCCTTTTAGGAATCCTCAAACCATTTGAGTTATCCTTTTGGCCTATCCTGTGAGGTTCCTGACTCTTATCCACTCCTTTCACATGTTTGCTTGTTGCTTTTAGTTTGAGTAGTACTTGCTTGTGGGTGGTAGTTAGGGGGTTATTAGAGAGTTTAGAGATGGCATCCTCATCTGGGACTACCACTCAAGAGGTCCCTTTCCAAGGCGTACCTTTTGTATTCCCTCCAAGTGAAGGTATCGGTCCTCCCTTTATTGCCACTCTAAATCTTCCTGGATTAACTATAGGATTACCGATCTGGATTTTTAATCTGGTAATTCCTGTTACACCTAATGTCTCAAATGTCACCTCTCCTCTGGGAGAGGATCAACCTCAACCTAATCCTGCTCCTTCTTCATCGATTATGGATTCGTCCCTTTCTTCTTCTTCACTTGACCAAAGCTCTATGGTTAGTAGTCATGTAGGTAAGAAGAAGAAGGATAAGAAAGAGAAAAAGCAGCAACCATCTGCTCTTGATGGTGCTCATTCTAAGAGAACAACCGGAAAACCCAAGTTCCCTTGTAAGCTTTGCAAGGGGGGCCACCTTCTTAAGGAGTGTTCCAGTCTCTCCTGTGTACAAGAAGTGTGGTCTAAAAGGTCCAAACCATCTGTGTCATCAACCTCTGATCATCATGTTGACGATACTCCCTCAACCAGTGACCCATTGGTAAAAGGTCATAAGGGTAAAGTCTTGTATCCTTGTTTGATATGCAAGGCTATGCATTCTACTTTTCTTTGTCCAAGCATGGATGAAGCTTCGTGTTGGTTGGAAAATATTACTGATCATCAACAGTTGATTCCAACAAGTGATAGTAAGTTATCCCTCAATCCCCCACTGGTTGACCAAGTGGTCGATTCAGATTTATCTGTGATTGATCCCACTCTTCCTTTGAAGAGTGAAGTTAAAGTGGTCGAGTCGGTGTCATTTCCACCCGATCCCGCTCTTTCATCAGAGAGTGTTAAGACTAAAGTAGTCTCGTTGACCAAATCTTCGTCTCGTTCTTCTCTTCTAGTAGAGAATGAACCAAAACCTGCTGAAGTTTTCATGCTGAAGTTCTGATTGTTCTCGACTAGAGGAAATTTTGTCTATTTCGACAGAACCCTCTCCGAGTAGTGAGGTTGTTTCCTTTGACTGGAGTAACCTAACAGTGTCTCATCTTCATTCAAGTGTCCCTTTCCAGATAGTTGTGAATGTTACTGCTAGGCGGATACTTCGCACTATTGTTGACGAAGGGGCTTCTGTTAGTATTCTATCCTCAACTACTTAGCAAGCTTTAGGTTCTCCTCATCTTGTTCCAGCCATCGATCAGATACTAGATTTTAATCAAAGGCCTACTGCACCTTTAGGGATCCTTCCTCATTTGCCTATTGCATTAGGAGTGAAAACTGTTTGTATCAATGTTATGGTGGTCCAAGGTCCTTTAGATTTCAGTCTGCTCCTTGGACGCGATTATGTTTATTCCATGAAGGTTGTTATGTCCACACTCTTTCAAGTTATGCATTTTCCCCATGATGGGAATATTGTGACCATTGATCAGCTTTCTTTTGTTACACCTGACCATCGCATTACTCCTAGTAATCAGACTGCCCTAAATGTGCCATGTGTTCTTGTGGTTCCATCCCCTTCTTCTATTTAACTTATTCCCATCATAGGTAAAATGGGGGGCATGGCTCTAGTCTATGGACATCATAATGGAGCTAAGTCGATAGATTTTTATGAAACGGGGGCAACCTACCAACCTCTGGATATCATGTTCGGTAGGAGTAGGTTTGAGAGCATAGTTTACTTTTAGTTTCAAGATCGTTAAAAAATAAAACCACTCCTTAAGCATAGTTTACGCTTTTGGTTTCAAGCTTGCATAAAAATGAAACAATGTTGAGAGCATAGTTTAATTTTGGTTTCAAGCTTGTTAAAAAATAAAACCACTCCTTAAGCATAGTTTATGCTTTTGGTTTCAAGCTTGCATAAAAATGAAACCATGTTCTGAGCAAAGTTCCCATTCTATGTCAAGCTTGTTAAAAAATGAAAT
The DNA here is from genome assembly GCA_001517045.1 of Pseudotsuga menziesii. Taxonomy (NCBI): domain Eukaryota; kingdom Viridiplantae; phylum Streptophyta; class Pinopsida; order Pinales; family Pinaceae; genus Pseudotsuga; species Pseudotsuga menziesii. The sequence continues at coordinate 255,973 of LPNX010424901.1, forward strand.
AGCACCTGACCATCATGTCAGGTTCTGACCATCATGTCAGTTTTCCTTGAGAAAAGTTTCCATTCTATGTCAAGCTCATTGAAAAATGAAATAGCACCTGACCATCATGTCAGCCATTTTTTAGCATAGTTTACTCTTGGTTTCAAGCTCGTTAAAAAATAAAACCATGCCTTAAGCATAGTTTACCTTTTGGTTTCAAGATTGCATAAAAATGAAACCATTCCTAAGCAAAGTTCCCATTCTATTTCAAGCTCGTTAAAAAATGAAAGGGATCACTCCAAGCATAGTTACCTTCTGTTTCAAGCTTGCGTAAAAATGAAACAAATCCCCTTCCCTTGATTCGAGTCTTCCCTTTAGTGTTAGAACTTGAACCTTCTTTTCACCTACCCAATTCTCGTTCTTCCTACCCCCCTGGTGAAAATTTTCACATTAGTAACCAGGTTTTTAGGTTGGGTATGGAAGAAGAATCGTCAAATGAAACGAAGCTTGGGGGCATGTTGAGCCACTAGCAACCATGCTAGGGGTAAGCTTCGGTAGCAATCATGCTGGGGACAAGATTCCAACCTTTGTATATCATTTTAATGGGATTTTTCAAGCATAGTTTACCCATTGGTTTCAAGCTTGCGTAAAAATGAAACCAATCCTCGAGCATTCTTTGAACTGATCTTCGAGCTCGTTAAAAACAGTAAGATGGTGTTGAGCTTACTTTTCATTTTTTGTGCTCTGGTTAAAACATGAAAAGTGGTTTGAGCTTAGTTTATTACTTTTTCGTGCTCTGGATTGAAACATGAAAAAGGTTAATGGAGTCCTCTTTAAACTCTTTTTAGGCTCCCTAAATACAAAAAGATCATCAAGTGATCTTGTCTTCTTCACGCTCGTTAAAGTGTTTGAAGAGTCGTATGTCCGATGGTAGGTTATCTCTTTTTCAGTTCGGATCGGACTATTTACGAAAAAGGATCACTCCAGCCAATCATGACTGGAAGAGTTCTCTAAGGTATGATTTTACACTTTTTCGGGCCTTAGAGACTAAATCATACGAAAAATGACCCCCTTGGAGTCTTCTTCCGTATTCATTCAGACTTTCTAAACATGAACGATACCGAGTTTTCTTTCAGTGGACTCGTTAAATTAAACATTGAGAGACCCGTTTTGGGAACGAACCCCTCCTCTCTCAGGTTCGTAAAACATATGAGTCTGGGCTTGTCTTCTGACAAGCTATATCGAGTGTTTGTTACCCTCTTTGAACTCGTAAAACTGAAAAGAGGCACTCATCGATCATGATGGGGGAAATGGGAAGGGAATCATTTTGTAAATAATGGTAGTTGTTTGTCGTTACCTTTGAACATGGCACTTGTCTGCACAATCATGTCAGTCAATTTGGTATTCAGTTGATCTCCATGACGATCCACTTTCATGAGTCATGTCACTCCTTTGAGTCTTTCAAAAGAATGCATTGTCCACTGTCGCATTGTGTATCTGTCCTGTCTAGTCATGCTGCCAAGTCTTTTGTCATGCCGCCCGATGTTTAAAGGGGATCTGAAGAAGTGTCGCCTCTGCAGTCCACACAGTCTTTGTGTCAGTATCTTTGAGTCAATCATATGGTTACTACATTCACATCATTCTAGAACTATGTTCCAAGTTTCATGTCGTCGATGTGGGACTCATCATGGCCCTCCTTCGACGAGACTTTTCCCGTCGACATCAGCTCATCATCTGGGAAATAGAATACTACAACTAAGTCTCTTACATTCATAAATCCAAACTTGCAGAAAGAAATGCATGTATTGAACTAAAATCCAAAGCTACAGTAAGATGAGTATATTTTGAATCTATAAAACTAGAAGTTCAAAATAATTCTTCAATTAAACATATACAGACATCTGAGCTCGTTTCTAAATCATCAAACATTGTGCACATCAATTCAACAATGATAAAACAATAAGAAATATAATCAAAGCATATACAAATTTGTGTTTACAATTTCTTGTCAATTCTACTAAATGAAATTCCCACATCTAATAAAAACATAAAATAATTAACCAATTATCTATTCTTAACATAAACTAAAACTAAGGGGGGGACGGCTTATGGTCCTCCTGGTGGATCCTTGCCAACAGGACCACAAGTCCTTAAACAACCTGCAAAGTAGAACTCTAAGCTGCATACATATAATAAAATGAAGAAAACATTAGAAACATAAACAATTTAAATTACAGTCTAAATAGATATATAAAACATTACTTAAAATAATAGAAACAACATTATAAGTTCAATCTATGTTCAATTCATAAAACCATTGTTTAAGCAGCGTAATTCCTCTATCAGTATTTCTATTACATCTCAATCCATGGATTTATAACTCGAGAACTAGAATAGTTAATCCCGATTTTACAGCAACAAAACCTATCTTCTAATCAAGAGTGCAAGCATTTTTAGAAGATAAATGAATCTTTCATTTAATGATCAACTTCTTCATGCTCAAAAGACGCCTTGAATTCGTTATCTTAATAACAGGTCTTCATCTCTATGGCACATAGTGCCTAGAGATGAAGATCTCATTGATTCGTATATGTGAATCATCAATGGGAGTTGAGCTAGATGAATAGGATTTTGCTTGAGCAATCTAGCAGCACCCAAAGTAATGACATAGAAAATATTCAATGATGTTTAATATGTTTCTGAAATCAAAACATGCTGCAGAATCCACTATGATTAGTCACAAGTTTCCAAGAATCATATTTAAAACAATAAATTAAAGGAAATCAAAGAGTTTTAGTAAATAATTATGCCTCACTATACTTGTTGGGTAACTAGGTGAATATATGAAAATATGGACGGATTTATAGGGTATAGTGACCAAGTGAAGAGGTCAAAAGTGGACATTAGAAGGTGCAAAAAGTGTCAATGTGGCGAACCAACACCCACACTCCCTTTAATCATGCAAACTGGTGCTAGGCTAACTGATTATGATCTAACTAATGGTAATTGGAGCATAACTGAACATAATTGATTACCTACCAAGGTCAACTAAATGAGACTGTTGGTGGCACTCAGAGCGGGTTCCTAAATTATAGGGATTGGTTCTTGGGGGATCCTAAACTCATGCAATCGCGTACAGTAAGCAGAATATTTCCCCTAGGTGTGTCCCCCATGCACTAGTGGAGTGATGAAGACATCCTAAGCTAGCAAAATAGACAATTAGACTATGTGGTCAAAGGGAGGATTAATAATAATCCCAACATCCCCCCTTAATCCTGACTTTGGATAACCTGGGCCCTGGAAACTAAGACCAAAGGTCAACCATACAATCTAAATGCAAAAAGTAATAATTTCTTAATAAAACCGAGGAAATGGGGAAAACCTCATGGGAAACCCCCCGCCCCCTCAAAATAAGCAGGAAAATCAGGATCAAGATTTCATATCAAAAACTTGTGCAAAATGTTTCTACAATACTGCTCCACAAAGATGTAATTTGCATGGTGATGGTCCTTGTGTGCACTAGTATCTTGAAACTATGCATGTGAACCTCTCCAAACTAAATGATTATGTTTGGAGGAATTTTCCTTTTTGGAAGAAGAGGAATATGCTCAACTTGATCAGGAACATAGACAGCTGCAAGATGGATAATGTCTGGAGCAATTTCCTCTTTGGGAGAACTTGAATATGCTCAACTGAGATACATTGATGATAGAGAAAAGGTGCTTGAGAATCCAAACCATGTGAGGTGAACTCAAGCAACTGAGATGTTGCATCCTTGAGCATTGAACCATGTGAGGTAAAATCATCTCCAAATGTGACGAGAAAGTGTCCAAGCGAATGCATGATGTCTTCAAATTTAGTATCATTGTAAGGAAGTGTACATGTGATCATGTAGAAAAGAGGAGGAGGCCTGGGACCATGGAGAGTGAATGCTTGAGATCCATAATCTTGTATATCTTCCCAAACATCCAATGTATCACTATCTAGCACATCAGTAAACTCATGAGAAGAAACTGATATAGAATCCCTAGTAGCAGAATTTCTGAAGGAGACTTTAGGTGCTTGATTTTTCACACCAAAATTGATGAGAACAACTACAAGCATGACTAGAGGTTGTTGAAACTTGAAATTTGAACCAATTAAGGTGATATCATGTCCAAGAATGAGGAACAAAGGTTCCAAGTGCGCCATTGAGATGGCATATGCACTATGTTCTCCTTCTTCAACAAAACTCTGAGTATTGGTGCAAGCAATCATGTAGGAATTTGTTGGAAGCACTAGATCAATTAGGGTAAGTGGATCACTCCTAAAATCTGATATTTCTTCCAAAACATCCAAAGTATCACTTTTATGCACACCGACAGCATGATTGGATAAAGAGGAATCGAATTTGTCTTCAGCTTCTTGAGCTTTCACTGACAAACTTTGCACGAAATTTAGAATAGAAGAAGCACTGGAGAATGATTAATTAGGATGGAAGGAGAGTTTTTCTTCAACAATGGAGGTTCGAATGTCTTATTTTGGACCAGTTGTATGAGAAGATGAGATATCAAATATCTCATAAACCTTTGTAGCAATAAGAAAAGGAGTCACTACACTGAGACTTTCAACATTTCAAATTGATTGAGTTGAATATTTTGCTTCTTCTTATCTTGAACAACTTCATCAAAGAGAATTGAGGCCAATACATTTGAAGGAAGAACACTTTAGGAGGTGTTGGATTCACTCTAGGTATTATCTACTTCTTTATGCAAACCAAAGGCTCTATCTAGATTTCTCCAGAGCTCGAATGGATATTCAGTAGATTCCATGAGATAACGCATATTAGGAGTCATTTCCATACACATATTTCCATATGTTCTTTCACCGTCATCTAGCCAATCATTTTCATCTTCATAAGATTCTTTACCAACTCCAAAATACACATGAAGGAGATCATAGCTCTCAAGATATGCAACCATCTTCAATTTCCACTCAGCATAATTAAATGGTGATATAAGAGGAACTGATCTCAAATCCATATTTGAAATTGTACAATAGAGGTTTCTGCAATTTTCTTCTTCAAATTCAAGAACAACTTTGAATCCAAGAAGTTGTACATGTAAATCAAATCATGTATGTAAGCTTAAATAAAAACTCAAAAACGTGATTGATTTCATGTTGCCAATTCAATCACAGGTTCTTCTACAGACAACCAAATCCAATTCCATCAAAGACCCATTTTAGATATGGAAGAGATATTTCAAATGATATAAGGAACTTGACCTATCTCATCTTGTGGAGTGAGAAATATCAAGCCGAAATAAAGGGTACCGACGGACGTGAGCTGTTGCAAACCTCCGATATTCAACTGAACATATCTCTCAAACCAGAGACTCAAATTGAATTCCATGAAAACCCATTTCAAACCACGAAAAAAAATCAAACAAGTTATAGTAAGCCCTTTAAGATGATATGTAGAGGTCATGGTACCTCTTCAAAGTTGGCTGTGATTTTTAAATTTTGTTGTTGAAATTGTACCTGCAAAAAAGCATTTGCCATTTGAATCAATTTATCTCAAACACTCTTCACTTCACATGTGCACTTTCTCTGAGTACATCACACTTGGATAGAATTCTATCGACAGAATCTAGAGAGAGAAATGTAATTATTCCATGAATTATGTGAAAACTCATTGGATTTTGGTGCATTATTGGAAGTTTCTAAGGTTCGAGGCATGCATGGATACCTGCTCTAATACCGTGTTAAATTATATGAAGCATAGGATCATCATCCTGCATGAATTAAAATGAGAAGAGAATGTTACAGAAGAGAGAAGAATTTAGCATAGACTATTCAATTAATCATGACAAAATTGCACACACATGGAGACAAAATTTGAATGGTATGATTATATTCATGAATCGGTAATTAATATGTAATACAATGGTTATATATATAGGATAATTCGAATGCCTAAGATAGGATTTGAATCTATCAACTCAGACTCACTTCGAAATTAACTCAGTTTGGAAATTCACCACTAGAGCTCATTAATGCAACTCCAGATAACTAACTTAGTCTACAATAAGTTAGTTGATGAGGGTAGGTGAACAAAGACGCCCACACTCCCTTCAATCACGCAAATTTGCGCTAGGATAATTGATTTTGATCTAACATGTGGCAACTGGAGCATAACTGGACATAACTTATTACCTACCTTGGTCAACTGAAGGAGACTGTTGGTGGCACTCAGAGTGGGTTCCTAAATTATAGGGATTGGTCCCTGGGGATCCTAAACTCATGCAATAAGGTGCAGTAAGTGGCAGATGCCCCCTAGGTGTGTCCCCCATGCACTAGTGGAGTGATGAAGACCTCCTAAGCTAGGAAAATATGCAATTATACTCTGTGGTCAAAGGGAGGATTAATAATAATCCCAACACAAATGTGATTGTCGGCTAAAATAAAATATAACATGACTGAATATATATAAATACAAGGTGCCGCATTTTTTTTTTTGATGTGTGGAGAGATATAAAAAAAAATGAGAGAAGATAGAAAAAGTTTTGGGGGGGAAAGGAAGTGAAGGAACAAGAAGAAGAGATCAACATCTTGTGGATCAAAGGAAAGGAAAGAAGTCAGAGAATAGTACGTGTTTTTGTTTCTTGCAAAAAGGGACATATTATTGACATGTTGATTGAGAAAGAGATTCGTAAGTACAAAAGTAAAGTATTGGAGCAACCAGTGCTTATGGGAGCAGAAATTTGTGGGTATAAAGCATTGGAGCAGCCAATGCTTGTGGGTGCAAAAAGGAAGCTTTGGCCCGGCCATTTCTAGTGGGTGTAGAAAGAAAAGCTATGGGTTAACCATTTCTTGTGAGAATACAGAAAAGAATCTTCGAGGAAATTATTGCTCATATGCATGTGGCATAGAATTTTAATAGGACCATAATTATGGTTGAAGATTACCAAGTTGATTTAAACCATTGAATATATTACAAAGTTTTTGTACTAGCATATCTTGTGTTTACTATGTACAATTTGTTAATTAGTTACATTGAATGTTGAATGAATGTTTACATTTTGTTGATAAATTGAAATTAGTAATTAAGTGCAGAACATTGATTCACCCTCCCCCATCTTAGTGTTCCTCGTGTGTTCAACAGTTTACACTGAGAGTAGTGAGATGCTTACAACCCAGTATTGGGGAGATATTGTCACGTTAGGTAATGTAACCTTCCCACGTCATCTCATAACTTATCAAAAATAAAATTTCATGTAGGCTCATAAGATAAAATAAAAATTAATCTGCGAGATGTAGAACAGTTGGTGGCGGGGTATGGTTAAGACACCCCCTAAGCTTAAAGGTTGTCGGTTCTAATCCTGTCAGATACCAAAAAATCCAACCATGTTAAGGGTTGGTGCGGTCCATGCCGGGTGTAATCCCCGGGTGATTTTGACGGCTTAGATGCCCCCGGTTAGTGGTTACTTAGCCAATGGAAACCCTGCTAGTCAGGGGGGTTCCACCACTTTGCCAACAAACAAACAAAAAAGACAAAACAAAAATTAAAACTGGCATCAATCCATTTTAAATGCATATCTATTAAGCACTCGGAGAGATCCAATTTTTTGAGGTGTAATTTTTTTCTTGATGTGTAAGAAAAAAACACCTCAAAGAATTGGATCCCTCTTTGTGCTTAATAGATATGGGTTTAATAAGGATCTATATTGGTTGCATTGAGAGTAGCAAGGTGGGTGCTTACAACCCAGTATGGGGGAGATGTTGTCATGTTTGTAACGTCATAGTATGAAACGTAATGTTCCCATGTCAACTCATAACTTATCAAAAATAAAAATAAAAAGTAATTAAAAAATTCATGTCAGGTCATAAAATAAATAAAATAAAAACCAACTTAGATCCATCTTAAACCCAGATGTATCAAGCACCGAGAGGGATCCAATTTACATTTTCTTGATGTGTAAAAAAATTAAGACTACCATATGTATCTATCATGCATCAAGAGGGATCAAATTTCTTGAGGTGTAAAACTGTTTATCTTAAAAAAAATTAAAATGAAATGAATATAATTTAATATTTTTTTGCTTAAGCACACAGTTTGCAATTTTATTTCTTTTTTAATGGGAAAGGCATGTTACATAAGGTTATACACAACGTTATGTATTACAATATCTTCCCCATATTGAGTTGTAAAGCACCTCGTGCAATAAAAAAAATTACACCTCAAGAAATTGGATCCCTCTAAATGCTAGATCCTGGTTTAAGATGGATCTATGTTGATATAAATATATTTTAAATATGATGAATGTTTGTATTCATAATCTTTGAAGCAATTTGTTAATGGAATTTATTCTCTTTTTTAAATGGTTCATGCTTGAGCTAGTTACTAAATTATTAGGTGGCAATTTGTTCATTTTTTGAAATGATTATTGATGGAAATAATATGTTGTTCCTCTTAATGTATCATAGAAGCCATTCAAAATGATTTGATGAACAATGTTAGTCATGGATTAACTTTAAGTGGTTGAGTGTTGTGAATTACAAGTTATGTCTTCACTAGTTAGATAGTCAATCTCATGTGAACAAAATTGACAATATTATATATTAATATTTTAATCATTTAAAAATTATGAATGTTCTTATCCATAAAGTGTTTGGTTGATGGAATTTATCCACTTATTTAAATGATTGGCTCCTGGAGTTAGTTAATAAGTGAACAGTTTACGGAATTTATTCACTTTTTAAAATGGTTTTTTGAATGGAGACTTGGAGTAGCTAGGTGCTTGCAACCTAGTATGGTGGAGATGGTGTCTTGTGTGTTACCCCAAGAATCCATTCTCTTGATGTGTAAGGATTCATGAAGCACCCAAACGGATCCAATTTCTTGAGGTATAATTTTTTTTTTAAATAATTACAAAAATTTACGCCTGAAGATATTTGATCCCCTGCTTGATATATTTAAGTTTTAGATAAAATCAATATAATTTAATATTTTTTGTTTAAGCCTATATCATTTGCAATTATGAAACAACATGTTACACATTGTTAATGACATGTTTGAGTTACTTACTAAGTAATTAGTTAACAATTTATTCATTTTTAAAATAGTATAGAAATAGCATGTTGTCATTAGTGATGTACCATATAATGTATGAATTCAAAAAAATTGATAAACAATATTAATAATTAAATTAATTTTAAAAGATTGAGTGTTGTAAATTACAAGTTATGTCGACACTAAGTTAGATAGCCCTTATTACAAACAAAATTGACAATATTTTATATTTATATTTTCAGACTACGTTAGATAGCCCTTATCATACAAACAAAATTGACAATATTTTATATTTATATTTTAATAAATTGAAAATCCATAAAGTGCTTTGTTGATGGAATTTATTCACTTATTTTAATGATTCGTTCACTAAGTTAGTTAATAAGATTAGTTAATAGAATTTATTCACTTTTTTAAAATGGTTTTATGAATGGAGAGCTCATTTGGTAATTGGTAAAGGGATTATTGCTCCACATTTACTGGAGTTTGCTCGATAACATTTCTTGTAGTTTTTGGTTTGCCAAGCGTGAGAAAATAAAATACATACGGGATCTATAGATTCATCATACAGAATGAAAGACGTGCAGCAACGTTATAAAAGATCGCTTCTACTTTTGAAACCTATGGCTTTGTGCTATACTATACTTCTCCATGGGCAACTGGGCAACAGCCATGGCCGAGAGAGCAGTTTTGATTGTTCTTGCAGTCTTGCTATTATCATTCATACATTCAGCCTTGTCCACTAAACAGGCGAGGAGAAATAACTGGCTTTCATTGCTATTTGCAGACTGTTTTTAATTGAATTTTCTATTCAATAGAGATCTTGGCTATGGGCATTAAGCCCTGTGATTAAATATGTAATCTTTTCAGTTTGGTATTCACAATTTGTTTTTTCTACATGTGATGATGTTTGCTGGGATGGGATAATTTGACATGTTCATTTGGTATTGTAAACTAAATTATTGCTTTGGTTGATGCAGTCTTATGTGGTTTACTTAGGAGGACAGCATGATGGCAATCTGGGGCACCAACTTGTTGCTGATTCTCATCATGAACTTCTGGGATCAGTATTAGGAAGGTAATTGAATGATTGAAATTTTTGTAGCATTATATGTAAGTGCCTGTCTGATTCTGATTCTTGATCAGCCTATGAATTGGATTCTGATGTATAGATTTTCAATGAAAAATTACAGCAAGGAGATAGCCAAGGACGCCATCTTTTACTCATACACGAGATGCATTAATGGTTTTGCTGCTACTCTTGACGACGATCAGGCTCTTGCTCTCTCACGTTAATTACTTATCATTATCTCTCTCTGTTTCATTGAATCAATGAATGGATATCCTTGCAGATGCATAGAATTTCGAATTTCTAATTGAATTGGTGGTCTTAATGTTGGGTGTTGTTATTCAGAACTCCCACAGGTATTGTCTGTATTCGTTAACCGAGCAAGAAGTCCGCAGACAACTCGTTCGTGGGGATTCCTGGGATTAGAATCTGAGGATGAAGAAGTTCCTCCGCAATCACTCTGGACAAAAGCAAATTTTGGGAAGGATGTTATCATTGCTAACCTGGATACAGGTAGCCCGCCCTCCTCCTCAATATGCTGAGTATGTTTCATAGATAGTTCTTGGTCACGAAAACCTAGCCAGATCTCCCTCTTCCTCATAATTTGGATGGAGCTTTTCTTAATCACCAGTCACAGCTGATAACTCAATGAGATGGAGCTGGACTAGAACAAAAACTCCCCTTGAAACAATCCAATCTAGCCAATTTAACTATCCCACTGGCTGTGTTTGATAAAAATATTATCAAGCTTAATTCATTTGATTAATATTGTTGGGTTTGCTGCTCTTGCTGTTGTGTTTCCCAGGTGTATGGCCTGAAGCTGCAAGCTTCAGTGACACGGATATGGATCCTGTTCCTTTTAGATGGAAGGGACTCTGCCAAAATGGTACAGAATTCGGTGCAGCTCAATGCAACAGGTGCGTTGATGAATATCCACTGCCCAAATCTTTGTATTTTGAATTTTCCATTGCCTTGCTAGTTCTCTAGTTGTATGCATTTCCTCTTCTCTGTTTTTGATAAAAACTTGTTCTTCTTTGTGATGTACATTTGTTTTGGGCTAGCAAACATCAGAGCTCAACCGTAACTGGTCTTATTAGATTGGGGAAGATAACAAAGATTTTATTAGACTGGGGAAGATAACAAAGATTTTAATAAACTGAAGGATGAGGGTAGAAAGATTTGCAGGGTTGATAGGATTCTCCCCAAATTATGAGTAAGTGCACACAAGCAGATTTACACTTTTTTTAATATTGATGGCAGCTTCCAAAAGTGTTTCTCTGTGCTGTTTTCTTGAGATTAAGGAACCAATTAGGCTATTGTAATTCTGAGCATCTCTAACCAGCAACCTTTAACAGAAACTATGGTACATTTCTCGACTCCAGGCATTTTTTCAAGTAAAAGCAAAAAGTTTCAAATGCAGATATATTATTCAATTTCGAAATTTAAAACATACCAGCCATCAGAGTGAAATGGTAGTCTTAATAAGTCAAGAATAAGCTTCATTAGAAAAAGAGGCCTCATTCTTAAAGGGAATCTTGAGACAAGATTGATAGAGTGAGAACTTAAACTTCCCATTAGACTAAAGTTGTGGGGCCAAAACATCTGACTTTTTTAAAAGAGAAGATAAAGTTTTTTTTTGCTATCATTAGGCTTATCATAGAGCCATGTTCATTGGTTGTAGACTGAGCCCTGAAATATATTCTTTAATTTGGATGTATCCGTTGAAAAAAATGAAAAATATTGTTTAGTTTGAATGTATCCGTTGAAAAAATGATGTATCCGTTGACAAAAGAGAAAGTAGACCACCAAACATGTGGGTTTAAAACAAATCCAACTTTTTTAAATGAGAAGATAAAGATTTTTTTGGCCTATCATTACTCAAAGTAGGTTTATCATTAGCCCTTTCCATTAATTTTATATTAACGGATTAAAAACATCAAATTAATTTTAAATGAGAAGATAAAGATTTTTTGGCCATCATTTTATATTAACGGATTAAAAAAATTAAATTAATTTGGATGGAGGATGGGTCCATAAAAGAATGAGTGATGAAATTTGTTTTCACAAAATTTTGTTTATGGTATTTTAAATAATTTCTATATATATGTAACTATTTTTTAAATGAAATTAGTTAATTAAATGAAACTATTTAAATTAAAATTTGTTGAAAAAAAATTGACATATTTAAAATCCAAAACCTTTTAAAATATAAAAAAATGATAACTATAAAAATAACAAATCATTTGAATATAAGAAACACCACTAGTATAATAGCTCACATTAACTTATAAAACAAATAAAAACTATATTATATTTTAAAAGCATCTTCATCTTAAATAAGAATTATGAGCATGACATGCACACAAATTGTAAAACTAATTAGAATTACATCATGTTTCAACACTATTTTCATAAACAGGTAGGAATTATAGCATATCTTTATAACTAGCACATCCACATGATTTGTGGCTAGATCACCTCCATAGGGATGAAATGGTTGAGAGATAATTATGAGCTATCCATACTTAGCTACATGTTATTAGTGACATTCTTCATGTTATCCATTTATCAACTATCAGTTATTTTTTATATTTTCTTTTTCTTTTATCTCACATTCTTCTAGTTATCTGCCATGAAATGTTGGTTATCTATTCATCAGCTATGAGTTATCCATGCATTGCTACCAGTTATCCATTCATTAGATAGTTACCAGTAATTTTTATAGTCCTTTTTTTATAATTGTTTATTTCCAATTTTGAACTACTGTTATAGAATCAATCTCTACCGTAAGCTTGTGTCATTCTCTTCTGTAGATGAAAAAAGTTGTAGTCCACCCCAAATCTCAAATAATATCTTCATCCCTATTAAAAAGTACAAGTATCACATACACACTAGCTCACAAGACTAGTAAAAATTATGCCATGTTTCAACAGCATCTTTCTAACAAGATTTTGCAGTCATTAGCCATTTTTCCAATGTATCCATGATTTTTTTCATTATTTTAAAATTGTTCCAATAAAATACCATTTGCTTGATAACATATTATGCTATCAAATGTAATCCTATAATAAGAGAAATGTTAAATATTTATATACACATCTCAAATGCTTGAGTATGTAAGATCCTTGAATTTTAAGTAAGTGACCAGCTGAAATGGAGTCACAAAGATGTAAGAGGGCATTATTTTTCTATTCTACTCATATCAATGCAACATATATTCTTGAAATATTAGTTTTTGGAAGATGGCAAAACTTATCATAATTTAGTTGTCAATCAACAATGAAAACAGCTATTATTAACTACTATCCATGAATACAAATTAACTCTTGAGAGTATTAAAAAAAAGTATTAAATGTTATAGTTAATTTTATTAAATGTTGTTGTTAGTACGAAATAGTAATCTTGTTAAATTTTGTTCTTAGTAGTTATTATACAGTATTATATTTCAAAAGAAAAAAAACAATTGCAACCTGCATATTGGACAATGCTCTATCTCCATATTTGTTGTTATCTAAGTAAGGTCATATTTGTTGTTATCCAACAAGTAAACTCCACTGTACAGTACAATACCTGAATGAAGAAGCCGAACCCTAATTAGCTGTATAGAATCAAGGTTTCACAGTCCAAAAAAATGTGCAACCGGAATTCCGAATTAGCCTAGAAAGCAGGTCCTCGAGCTTCATAGAATCAAAACTTAACGGTCAAAAGTGTTGTTTGGAACAGGAAATTGATTGGAGCCAGATACTTCGTGAAGGGATATGAAGCTGAACAAGGACCTTTGATTCCTTCGACAACAGGGGAAAATCTTTCCCCGCGAGACATGGATGGACATGGAACTCATACTTTGTCCATAGCTGCTGGGAATTTCGTGAAAAATGCAAGCATGTATGGGTATGCAGAAGGGATTGCTAAAGGAGGAGCTCCTCAGGCCAGAGTTGCATCTTATAAAGTCTGCTGGAGTATCATTAAAGGCGGAACTCAATGCTATGACGCAGATATTATTGCAGCATTCGATCAAGGGATACAGGATGGTGTTGATGTGTTCTCTGTTTCTCTTGGAGATGCCCCTTCTCCGTCGGATTATTTTCAGAGTGGAATTTCCATTGGATCATTCCATGCTGTCCAAAGAGGAAAGGTAGTTGTCTGTGCAGCTGGAAATGAAGGTCCAACTCCGGGGACAGTTGAAAATGTGGGACCATGGATCATAACTGTGGGAGCAAGCAGCATCGATAGACAATTCCCTTCGGCCGTTACTCTGGGTAATAACAAGTCATATATTGTGAGTATATATATATTTTTTTCGCTTTAATTTACTTTATTTTTATTTGTGACTATGATAATGGTTAGAAGTTTTGTATTTTCTAGGTCATTTTGTTTAAATTCAGTGATAAAACATGTAAATTCAATACCTTTCAAAACTCTTAAAATACCTTACATTAAAGTAGTAGAGATCCATCTCCATTCTCATAACATTTCTTAACATTTAAGATGTCTTCACAGCTCCTCAAAAGTGCATTTCCCAACTCCCACATCCAATAAATTTGGCAGAACATCACTGATAAACTTATACCCATTTCCTTATCTTCACTTTGCATATCTTTTTAGTAAATCATTATCAAATTTAATGGCTGAAAATATGAATTGTTATCAATAAACTTGGGAGAACATCACTGATAAACTTATACCCATTTCCTTATCTTCACTTTGCATATCTTTTCAGTAAATCATTATCAAATTTCATGGCTGAAAATATGAATTGTTATTAGATTAGTTTCTAATGCTCTAAGATTTTTAGATCTATAGACGTTTTTATTTGAGATTTTGGGTGGACTAAAGCCTATGTTTTTTCATCTACTGACAAGGATGAGACAAGTGTACTATCGAGATTGAATCTATGGCAGTAGTTCAAAATTCGAAATAAAAATTATAAAAAATAATGGGTAGCTAGTTGATAAATGGATAACTGGTAGCAATTCATAAATAACTCATAACTCATGAATGGATAGTTCATGGCAGATAAGTAAAGAATGTGAGATAAAAAGAAAGAATATAAAAAATATTTGATATTTGATAAATGGATAACAGTAAGAATGTATGTGATAACATGTAGCTAGGCATGGATAACTCACAATTGAACTAGTTTAACTAGAAGAATATGACACATAAAAATATATTTCCAAACTGTCTTCCATTCCATTACTACCTCTCAACCATTTGATCTTTATAGACCTGATCCAACCACAAAATATGTGGATGTATTACTTTTATATGGAAATTCATAGAAAATTGCTTATTTTTGTTGTGCTTTTATATCTTTCCATAACATGGAAAATTTGCCTAATCATGTTTTTCCAAATTTCAGGGCATATACTATTATTTAAAGAATCTATGAAGCGAAGTCTACAAATTTGACTCCTAAATTGCCTAATCATGTTTTTCCAAATTTCAGGGCATATACTATTATTTAAAGAATCTATGAAGCGAAGTCTACAAATTTGACTCCTTGCAATCTGCTAGAAAATTCATTATTAACTTATGTGTTTGTGTTTGATCCTAGGGACAAAGCCTACTCCAGTTCCAATTACCAGAGAAGAAAATGTATCCTCTGGTAGCATCAGAGGATGCCTCATTTGAACCTTTGCAGGGGTACGCTACAAAACTAATTACCAATTTTCATGACTTTCATATTAACTAGAAGCCCACTTACTAACATCAAATTTCTTGTTCAAAGAAAACCAGTTAATATCAGATTTCTTGTTCAAAGTAAAAAACTTGGATTGGTATTAGTTTAAGCAATCAAAGGGTGCATCTCCCTGTAATGATGATGATTTTAACTTTTGAAAGTATCAATGGCAATAATGTTGCAGACAATTTTGCCTCCCGAAAAGTCTAAACCCCAGCAAAGTGAAAGGGAAGATAGTCGCCTGCTCTAGTGGTGACATTTCAGGAGTTGAGCAAAGCGAAACAGTTCGTATGGCAGGGGGATTAGGCATGATTCTCTTTACTGGATTTCCCAACACTGGCGACATCATTGCAGATGCTTATGTTCTTCCTGCTACAAATTTGAAAGCAGTTGATAAAGCACTAATCTTTGACTATATCAAATCTACAGTGTAGGTTTTGAGGGAACTCATTTTACTTATATCAAGACCGCATTAAAATGTTTTCAGTATATGAAAGTCCTTTTAGGGAACATCCTCATTTATTATACAATTGTGCTAAATCAGGTCCCCTGTTGCTTACATTTCTCCTACAAGAACTGAATTGAATACAAAACCAGCCCCGGTTATGACATCCTTTTCCGCTCAGGGACCAAATAGAGTTACTCCAGACATACTCAAGGTCATAATCCGGTCTTAAAAACCCATGCTTTTATATCATGATACACACATACTAAGCCATGCAATTTTTCACCAAAAAAATGTTTTGAGTTTGTTTCTCCAATGCAGCCTGATATTACAGCTCCAGGGTTGAACATCTTAGCAGCATATTCACTGGCAAGAACTGCAACAGATTCTCCATCAGATGACAAGCATGTACCTTTCAATATACTTTCTGGCACATCTATGTCCACCCCACATATTGCTGGTGTTGCGGCTTTATTAAAAGGAGCACATCCTGATTGGAGCCCAGCAGCCATCAAATCTGCCATTATGACTACAGGTATGTAGCTTTACCCATTATTTACACACAGTGCCCATGTTCACTCATACAAAATGGGCAAACGATGATTTGGGAGGTTGGAACAGTAAATAGTCCACCCATTCACAGTTTGAACCTGCCGATTCATGATTCTACCCAGTTCTGGTCAAACAATCATTGGAATTCCACATAGTGGATAATGTGGAGAAGTCTATATATACACAGTTATTTTGGCACCTTTTTTGATAAATAAAATATGTACAATTTTAAACGTGAATCTGGATCCAATTTTTGAGATAAAATTTTTTGTTTTAACTTACATTTTTTTTTTTACTTTCTATTTCTATTTTTGATAAATTATGAGTTCACCTAGATAAAATAACATAAGAATTATAACCCCGACTACTCTCGATGCAATCAAAACTATCAACAAGTATTTCACATACTCTTCAACAAGTATTTCACATACTCTCGATGCATTTAATACTATCAACCAGTATTTCACATACTCTCGATGCAATCAATACTCTTAATAAGTATTTCACATATTACGATATCCTACGAAGACAGTATGGTGTATATACTTTTCCAACAAAATGAGCTAAATGCAGTTACGTCCTACTCATGGTGGTTTCAGCTGGCCACTGTGCTACCTTCATTTGGGAGGAAGGAAAATCCTATATTGAAATTTGAATTAGATAGACAAACAATAAACAGAATGAGTACTTTCTGTTAAATAACTCGCCCTTGACTTTTTGGTTTTATTTTCTTCTGTAAAACACAGCAATAAGAGTGGACAACGCCAAGGAACCAATTAAGGATGCACAACTCCAAAGAGCAGGTCCTTTCAGCTATGGTGCAGGTCATGTCAATCCAAATGTGGCCGGAAATCCTGGCCTAGTCTATGATCTATCAGTCAATGACTACTACCTATTCTTTTGCAGTTTGAATTTCAATTCAATTCAGATCAAGGCCATAACCGGACAAGCATTCCATTGTCCAGTGCCCCAGCCCAAGACACATAATCTCAACTATCCTTCCATCGCTATCTCAGAACTGAAAGGGTCTGTGATTGTGCAAAGAACTGTGACAAATATGGCAGAGGGGTCGGCAACTTATAAAGCAAAGGTGGAGTCTCCTGATGGAGTTTCAGTGACAGTTGAGCCTAAAGAGCTTCAGTTTTATAAGAGAGGAGAGAAGAAAGCATTCAGTGTGACACTGACCGCCCTGAAGAGTTCTGGGGGCGAGTATGTATTTGGGTTCCTTGCATGGGAAAATGCTCAGTATGTGGCGGCAAGTAGCATTGTTGTCAATTCAGTAGCTATCCAACATGAAGTTCTTCAATAATTAGGTCATTATGTTATGTTTGTCATTTGTGTTGATTGAGGTTGTAATTAGGTTATGTCCATTGAATGTATGTAACTTGACTGGTTGGGAGGTGATTGTTATTTTTTATAGGCATAGGTTCAATTCTCAGAAGTAACATGGTGTCCTTGTGGAGCTCCTTTGTAATAAATGTCTTGATGATGCAAGATGGCCATACTTGATTCATGTTTAAATTCTCAGAAGTAACATAGTGCCCTTGTGGAGCTCCTTTGTAATAAATGTCTTGATGATGTATGGCCATACTTGATTCATGTTTAGCAAGTACAACATCTAAAATATTGTTTTTAGATTAAGACGTGAAATATTATAATCAAAATTATTTAAGTTATTTAAGTTCTATTTAAAAAATATATTGTTGTAATATTACTGTTGCAAACACTAAATTATTAATTGTTTTTGTTATGTTTAGAATCGTGTTATTTATTGTTGTCTTTTAAGTGGTGATTTTATATTCATCTCAAAGTGGGTCAAGAATATGAATTTAGTAATAAATGTCTTGATGATGTAAGATGGCCATACTTGATTCATGTTTAGCAAGTACAACATCTAAAATGTTGTTTTTAGATTAAGACGTGAAATATTATAATCAAAATTATTTAAGTTATTTAAGTTCTATTTAAAAAATATATTGTTGTAATATTACTGTTGCAAACACTAAATTATTAATTGTTTTTGTTATGTTTAGAATCGTGTTATTTATTGTTGTCTTTTAAGTGGTGATTTTATATTCATCTCAAAGTGGGTCAAGAATATGAATTTAGTAAAAGTTATGATGAAACATTATAAAGCAAGAAAGATGAGATGTTGTTTTGCAATAATAATAACATAGGAAAAATTTTAAAATAAAAGATATGAATTAATTTTAGAAAGAAAGAAATAATATGAGAAATCATTTTAGGTTGAAAAATCATGTCACATTGGAGCCTTAAAAAGTTGAGGAGATGGGAATGTATTTGATTACATAAATATAAGAATTAAATTAATTAATATGAAAGAGGACAAAATGGATGGTGTATCAAGTGATATATTAAAATTACATTATGATCAAGAATTTGGCTTGGTGAATAATATGATGTGAAATAGAGATAGTATACCAAAGAAGAAAAAATGCAATTGTGACAAAGATATGTTATAAAAGAGAGCCCTAAAGGAGAAAAAAGGAAATATATGGAAATAGTATTTCAATAACAAGTAAATAAATATGATTATGAAGAAATTCAAAAAGAATATATGTATAATAGTTGTATGAGAAATAGTCCAAAACGAGTAGAAAATTGTTTACATCATCATCCCTCAGTGCATAAATACCCAAATACATATCAACCATAAAGCCTAGCAGCATTTCCAACAAGACTAGAAAACACTAAACAAAACAAATGGGTTACCCAATCAGTTTATGCCTTTACATCAAAGAGATCTTATATAAGTCCATCAATCTCCATATAAAAATATCTGGAAGGAATTGAAAGGAAGACTAAACGTGATCCACCTCATCATGGAAAGGAGGATGATTGTAACTTGAATCCACTCCATCAGGAGATTCCAATTATACCTAGTTCCATTAAACATTCGAATTCTAGCAATAGATAGTGTGACTACATCAACATTTTGCTCCCTAGAGACATGTTAAAAAGACAAAAAGGAGAAATTAGTGCAAATCAATCTGAGCTCATCTAAAGGAATAGAGAGTGTACACCATTGTTCCCCCTTTAACCATTTAATGACAGTCTGTGAATCTCCAAAAACCTGTAAAAATAGCAAGGCCTTTTTCAAATGCCAACAATAGAAGCAACTCTACTAACATCAAGTCTACATAATTATTTGATCATATACCTAGCCCTACCTGAAATATTATAAAGTGAGTAGTCGAGAGGTGTAGAATTCTGCCTCCACCACAACCTTGAGGATTCCCCTATGATGCCCCATCAAAATATGCCCATACAATATTTTTATCTATCTCTTCCTCATCCACTCCCGTATTCCCTTCCTGCTCTACATCCTATGGGAAAGCCTGTAAAATGCTCATACTTTTTATGGCATAGATAAGACATGAGATTAGGCAATCCTCAAATATGCTTATGTTATGAGCAATCCAAATGCCTCGTGCTACTATGACAGGTAAAGCTATATATATTTTTTTTGTATGAGCATCTAAGGTCCAAGACATGTATCCTTCCTCGATTGTTAAGCCATACCATCTTAGATTAATTCCTATAATAGAGACTATTTTCCACCCAAATTTTTTTTAGCAAAGTGACATTCCATCATTATTTGATCAATTGTTTCCTCACTTTGACAGCAAAGAGAACACCTACCTAGTCCAATCCAATTGTGTTTCTACAAATTGTCCCAAGTAAGTGCCTTATTATTTAATAAACACCACATAAATATTTCCTCCTTCAATGGGCCTTTAAGCTTCCACAAAGGCCTCCACCACCATCTAATGTCTCTCTTATCCTAGTCCATACAAAGACTAAAAGATCGTAATATTGGAGTATAATATCTTGTTGGTACAAAGGACCGACACAATTCATCTGAATGATTGTTCAATATTACCCAACACAACCTTAAATAGGCAATAAATGTGTCCCAAGCTTGTGCTTCATTGGCTTCCCATCCAAATCTATCTCCCTTTCACCCACCATGCCCCCAAATAGAAGTAGATTATGGATCAACAATTTGAGAAAGATAGAAGTAACCCCTCTCACTGAGATTTTGAATCATTTGAGGGTTAAACAAATGATTTATTTCATTGCCCACCCATGCATATTCACTGATTCTAACCTTAGACATGTCCCCAGTTTTCCAAACCAAGTCTTTTCCATTCACCCAAAATAATTTAATGATTACCTTCCATATTACAAAAATATTATTACAGACTTTGTCCCTTCTTCTTTATCATTATTTGTTTGTTTCCTAGAAGATATACTTGCCAGTCATAATCTTGCACTATAAACCTTGTCTTCTAATCATTCTCCATACGCTCTTGGCTGTTAGAGCTTTTGAAACAAGAAAGATGTCTCTTAATCCCCATCCCCCCAGTGATTTGGTATATGTGAGTTTGTCCCATATGATCCATCAAATTAGCTTCCTTTCACTAGTTCCTCCCCATAGAAAGCACAAGCTGATCTTTCTAAGCTTTTCAAGCACTCCTTTTGGAATCCAATACAGAGACATCCAGTAGCCTGGGATTTCTTCGAGCACCAATTTTACCAAAACCAAGTTGTTAGGTGCCCAATAGGACAAATAGGCATAAATATAACAAAGACAATAAGATAGGTGTGAATGCACACTTTCTCATTAATGATATGTACATATTAATACATGGAGAGTGACCCTTGGTTTCATCTTCCAAGGTGTCTCTTGGACTCCTCATGACCTTTCCTATTCACCTATGACACTTAACGTGAATATTTTCCTAACCCTAAGGATTATGTTTCCAACAACCCCCCCCCCCCACCCTTAATCCCAAAGAGGTGTATATGAGTCTAAGAAAACAAGAAAAGAGAGCTGAATCACTGGAAGTGGACAACTATTAAAGTTTGAACATCTCCAACTTGACAATCTAAATTTCCACGCAGGCTAACAGAAGTTGACATCTTTTGCTAAATATAAGTGCACTTTGAATTGGTGGTTTTGGCTAACCACAAACCAAAAGGGATAGAAGAAGTTGATGCCTCATACTAAGTGGGTGGTTTAAGGTGGACCACAAACTCTTGAACTTGGCACCAACTCTGGTTCTCGCTCATAGGTTATCTCTAGAACTTGCCACAAAGGCTCAGTGGTTCCTCTGTAAAATGGTGGTTTGGAGATCACCATCTAATGCCTGGCAAAAGTTGAAGTCTTATACTAAGTGGGTGGTTTAAGGCTGACCACAAACTGGAGCTCAATGGAACATGGCTCTAACTCTAATTCAGGCTCACTTGTTCTGGCTCACTCGCTTGTTTCTAAATATTAGTCATTCCCCTCTATTAGGTACAAAGTGGGGAGTAGAATACCTCATGGTGGTTAGGAGTGTCAAAACTAGACACATAATACCACAAACTCATGACTACTTTGGGCCATGGCTCTCTTTCTGTCTTCTAGCTACATCTCTGAATCTGGCATCTGAATTTGGTTGTGGTTCAAGCTCGCTTGAAGAAGGTCATGATTCCTTGTTGTTAGAATGATAAGGATTTGAAACTTGAAGCTTGGCTATCGATTCATGATGTTCCCCCTGTCAAGTGCAAGGTGAGAAGCATGAAAACTTTCTACTGTGTGATGGAAAAAGTGCATGGTTGTGCCTCCATTGAAAAGATATATCAAATGTTAGGATTAATTAATCCTCCTTTGTCCAATATAGTCTATTTGGTCATGTTTCCTAACTTAGGGAGTTATTATTGTTGTACTAGAGTATGGGGGACACACCTAGAGGTTATCTACCACTTACTGCATGTGCATGCATCAATTTATGTGCCTCTGTGAGAAATCCCTACATTATAGGGTCCCACTCTGAGTGCCACTAGCAGCCTCCATCAATTGGTTGTGGTAGGTAAGTAGTTATGCTAAGCTAACCTCCAGTTACAATCAGTTAGATCACTTTCAGTTAGCCTAGCGCTAGTTTTGCATGCATGCAGGGAGAGTGGCGCCTTCTTCCCACCTA
The DNA here is from genome assembly GCA_001517045.1 of Pseudotsuga menziesii. Taxonomy (NCBI): domain Eukaryota; kingdom Viridiplantae; phylum Streptophyta; class Pinopsida; order Pinales; family Pinaceae; genus Pseudotsuga; species Pseudotsuga menziesii. The sequence goes on from LPNX010424901.1 coordinate 278,743, forward strand.
CCTCATAAGCTAACTGATTGTAGACTAATTTAGACATCCAGAATTAGACTAGTGAGCTCCAACGGTGATTTAGACACCCTGAGTTAGTTATTCAGTCAACTTGAGCTGGTAGATTCGAATCATATCCCCATGATTTGAACTCTATTTATTGTATAATCATTGTATTATTGATTAATGAATGAAGATTAATGTTGTGATTATCTTGTTGATGTAATTGTAACTTCAGAATGTATTCATCCATATATCTTATGTATTGTACCCCGATGTTTATTCCAGGAAGTTTCTATAATGTAAACAAGTCATGTTAAGTCATTGTGAGCAACCCTCCTATTTGTCAAGGGTTAAAGTCCCCACAGTTGTGGGGCCCTAGGGTTATTAGACTATCCTAGAGAATTCGACCCTAGGTGAGTTATTGTAAGTCGGGGAAATAGTCCCCACCATCTAAGTCAATGTTAACCCTCCTTGTTGAGCAGAGGGCAAAGTCCCCACAAGTTGTGGGGCACTAGGGTTATTAAACACTCCTAGAGATGTCGGCTCTAGTAAGTAATTGTTAAGTGAGGCTGACATGTTGGAGTGAGATTCAAGTGAACGAAAGAATATAAATAGAGAGTGAGCCTCTCTATTTATCACACACACATTCACTCATTGGGGTGCATGAGTGAGACAGGAGAAGCTCTCTCAGTGTGAGAGAGAGAGACAGAAGCTGTGGAGATCATCTTTATGTTTTCGAGTTTTACTACTGCCATTGGTACTCATTCTATCTCTGAGGAAGTTGCGGGGTTTTCTCCTTTATGGTTTCCCCGAGGAAAATTATTTGTGTCTCTTGTCTCTTGTGTTTTTATTGTTGTGCATGTTATTCACTCAGTTAAAGATCCTAAGATCAAAATGCTAGCTTGACTAATAAAACTCTAACATGGTATCAGAGCTAACCTGAGAAGAATACATTGTGCAGCTGCAGAAGCTAGGGCTTATTAATTTATGGGTCTCTCTCCACAATCCATCAGCAAAATTATGCTAGGCTGACTCTCCATTGAAGGGCGCATCTTTCTGTTGAAGCGAAATTCGATTCCGAGCATTTTCAGTTTTCGGTGCGGAAATTAGGGCTTTCTACAGAAGAGGAATTTTTTAGTCAGTCTCGCATAGGATTTTTCTCCTCATCAAAATTGAAGTTTAGAGACCTGGATCAATATTTTTGGTTGGGTGAAACTTCGGGAAAGTCAAATCCTAGTTTGACCCCGAGCTAAAAAAACCCTAAATACTAAAACTGATACGTTTTGGTACATTATCTATATCTCAGGATTGGACAAGGTTCAGGAGCTGAAAATTGTTTATTCTGAAGATAAAATCTTGATGTACATTGTGTCCAAAATTCAGCCTTATATTCCCTATATTCTGGGAGATATGATCCCTCCATGTTAGGGTTCCAGCCTCTTCCAGAATTCATCCCTAAACAGGACACCTGGGGAGAATTGCTATATCCTGGGATACAAAGGTCTAAATGAAATTTCTGAAGATTTTCTAGAAAGGGCACAGAATTTAATTTCTATGGTCTAATTTTTAGACTCAGAAGCTGAACCAGTGACACGTGGTAGTCTGTACAACTTCATTGTTCTGAACAGTCCTGTAACAACTCACCTTGGGAAAATGATCATAAGTCCCAATTGGTGAAACCAATTCTGATGAAACCTATGGTGTTGGAATAGGGACATGCTATGCTACCTCAGTGAGAAGTTTCAGACATAGAAGAGTAGTAATTTCAGAGATACCATAGAAACAGTAACAGGCATTTCTGCAGAAGAAATTGGAAAACTAGGGCTTCCTGTTCCGATAGCTTCCCTCCACTGTTTTCAGAAAAGGAGTACATTGGAAAACTAGCCTTGAAGAGATCTATCTTTCTATCCAATCAGATCTGAAATATTCCAAGTTTTGAAAATTAGGGTTTCTGTGACAAACCCTAGATCAGCGAGCTCTGGAACCAAGACGGACACCTCAAATCAGTAAGATCTAATCTTTTGATATTTGCATTTGAGGTTCTCATTTCAAAGTGATCTGTCACATTAGCATGATGATAAGCTTGGTGAAGTTGACAACTTCCAAGCATGGAATTATTTGATCTCTCTGAAGAAAATGAATTGGACACCTACATGAGTAGAGAGGTTCCAGTCCCAGAGGGAGATGAAGCTAAAAGCATTACACCAGAAGAACTTGGTCAAGGCCAAGAAGATCATTGTTGATTCAATCACGGATCACCTTGTACCACAAGTGTCTTCCCTAAAGACACCGAAGATGTTTTCCTTAACCAATCTATTTGAAGGGAAGAACATAAATCAGAAGATGGCTTTGAGAAAATAGTTGAAGAATGTGAAGATCCAGAATGCAGAACAACTTGAAGCGGTAAAAGAAGAAGTGGAGAATGTAGAAGTTGTGATAAACTCCTTGAATGGCCTCCCAGGAGCATGGATTCATTCATGCGAGGAATGTGTTCCAGAAGGAAGTGATGACTTTCAGCAGACTCTGGGAAGAAGAAGAAGCTCAACTCATAATAAGAGAAGAGAATATGGGAGCAACTGAAGATTAAGCTCTCACCATCCAAAGAACATCCCTCAAGCAATGAGGAATACGAAGAACTCAACTCTTGAAGAACCTCTTATCCATCTTAGCATTTGGATAAGAAACGATGCTATTATGAATGAAGAAGATGATGAAGCTGAAGGCTCAAGAAGGAGTCTACCTACGAAACAAATAAAGATAAGTATTCAATTGTCATTTCATGATATTGTTTTATTATGCATTTGTTTATATTCAGTTGATGTATTATGCATGATAGAATGTTTGCAATATACTACTAATATGTATGTAATGGGTAAGTAGATCATGGTGCTATACAACTCTCCATTGCTACTTATCTAGAATGAAACCTCTTTGCTAACATATTGGATTAGTGCACAATCTCAATGTTGTCCTGGTAGAGATGGAAGGCATCTAGAAAGTTTCTGTGAGATATGGATGGATGTTGTATTGGCTAAAGTAGTTGCATGATCATATATTTATGCATAATAATTTGCCAGTATGAATATTCCTTATGAAATGTTTCTAACCATACAAATGCATTTGACTTGTAGGAAAGATCGCATACATAAAATCACCTACAAGCAAAGAAGGATGAGACTTATTCCGAAGAACAAGTAACGACAGTTCAAGATGAAGAATAATATGATGAATGCAGCGACATCGTTGATGCAGAACCTTCCAACTATGAAGAAGTAACCAAGAAGAAAGGTTCAATAAGAATGATGTCTAGGATGCAGTATCAATACATGAAGAGACGTTCGTAGTTTCATCATGCAATAGATGGAAACATCATGGGATACAAGGCAAGATTTGTAGCACGAGGCATAGACTACGAAGAGACATTTGCAGACACTAGAAATACACATGACAGGAAGAATCATGTGTGTGAATGAAAGAAGGCCTTATACGAGCTCAGAAGACACCCATGGGATAACACATACATGAGGAGCTTGATGAGCCTTTGCTACAAGGTTGATAGAGGATGACTAGCTCACAGATGGGTGCAAGAATAATTTTTGAGAAAGTTCAAGATCTTAGTATCCAGTGATCCTAGATGGATACTACTTGTCACTCTAGTACAGAATGTTTCAGTGCATAGAGTATGAAAGACAAAGGGAGTATGATGCTCCACTTCAGAGGGAGTGACTGCAGAAGATCATGAGGTTCGACATGGTACGACAGGATGGACAGATTACTTATGACTCTAGGATTTACTGAGAGTAAAGTGGATTCCAACCTTTTCTTCAAGGTTGAAGGTGGAAGACCAGTAATTCTCCTGTTATATGTCAATGACTTGTTCCTGGTAGAAAAGAGGAACTCATTAAATTTGCAAGAAGAAGACTTGCTTCCAAGTTCGAGATAAAGGACTTGGAGATGATGCACTACGTTCTAGGCATGGAGGTGTGGACAAGAGAAGTATGCAGTAGAGATCCTGAAGAGGTTTAGGATGATGGACTACAAGACCATGACCACACCTATGGCATCGAACCTGAAGCTGTCGAGTGTTGCTTCATCAGAGTCGGTCGATGCCACGATGTATCGTCAGATGATTTGCTCCTTAATGTACCTGACGAATAACAGACCAGATATTTGCTTTGCTGTGAACACATTGAGACATGTTCACTTGATGATTGCAAAGCATGTAGTGAGGTACCTGAAGGGTACAGTTGAGTATGGGATCAAGTGTGATCTCTTGGTTTGGCAGGATGGAGTCCTGCATGGCGTTGAGTACAGCTAAGACAAAAGATGTTGCCACTTGCTATTTGGGAGGTAGTATGTTTCTTTTGGAAACTACTATTTGATTTGGTTGATCTGACTTGCATTTTTGTATGATGTAGAGAGGAGCAGTGATCCAGATCGAGATCTCTTGAAAGAAGGATTTCTAGCATAGCTGCTGAGACAGGTTGTCCTTGGACATAATCAGCCCTGATGTGTTTCTATGCTAGAAATGGCCAAAGTGAAGTTCAAGTACTTCAGGGAGAAGCTTGGTGTTCTCTAGATCGAGGTTCCCTCCAAGGGGAAATGATGAGACCGAGAGCCATTCTAACATGGTGAGAGGATTTGGTTCCTTACATGTCAGATATGAGTGCTAAGCCATTTTGATGTGACTATAGGATTGGTCCCTACATGATCACATGTAAGGGCTAAATGCCATTCTTGGAATGGAGGCACCTGGTTAGTTACCATGAAAACTCAGTCTGAGACAGAGGGCCGCTCTGATATGACTGTAGGATGTAGTCTTACATGATCAGATGTGAGCGCATGGCCATTCTGATGTGATTGAGGGATGTGTCCCACTTGATCAAATATAAGGGTTGATGACATTATCTGGGAGAATGGAGGCACCTTGTCAGTTACCAGGAATCCTCAGTCTGGGACTGAGAGCCCTTCCAATGCAGTACTTTCGAGCATGGTCGGATGTAAGTGCAGGGCCCTTTCGATGCGGTTCTTTCGAGCATGGTCGAATGTAAGTGCTAAGCCTTTTCGATGCGGTGCTTTCGAGCATGGTCAACTATAAGTGTTGATCCTTTCCGATGCGGTGTCTTCGAACATGGTCGGATGTAAGTGCAGAGCCCTTCCGATGCAGTGTGCTTGCACATGGTCGGATATAAGTGCTGAGCCATTCTGGCGCGATGTGTTTACACATGGTCATATGTGAGTGCTGGGCCTTTCTGACAAGATGAGGTCAGATGTGAGTGCTGGGCATGCCTTTCTGACAAGATGAGGTCAGATGTAAGAGCTGGGCGGGCCATTTTGACTTAAGTGTCAGATATAAGCGCTGAATAAGACCTCCATGGAGGCTAGGACTACAACCAGCATGAAAAAGGGCTGGCTCTGTAGAACTTCCTGTGACGAGAAGAATGAAGAGATAGCACCATTTGATTGAGATAGCAGAAGTAGTAATGATGTTGATGATTCAATGATGATCTAGCTTTGATGATGATCTAGATCAAGTGATGATCCAGACTTGATGATGACCCAGTAGTGACGATCCAGATCAAGTGATGATCTAGACTTGATGATGATCCAGTAGTGATGATCCAGATCAAGTGATGATCTAGACTTGATGATGATCCAGCAGTGATGATCTAGATCCAGTGATGATGATCCAGATCGAATGATGATCCAGATCCATATGAAGATGACTTGAAGATGAAGATGACCTGAAGATGAAGATGACTTGAAGATGACGAGAACTCGAGGATGATCCAGATGATACAAAGAAGAAGACTTGTGCTGATAAATTGTGTCGAGAGAATACCTTCCTAGTTAAGAGGGAGTGTTGATATAATTGTAACTTCAGAATGTATTCATCCATATATCTTATGTATTGTACCCCGATATTTATTCTGGGATGTTTCTGTAATGTATTTGAGTCATGTCATACCCCGATGTTTATTCCAGGAAGTTTCTATAATGTAAACAAGTCATGTCAAGTCATTGTGGGTAACCCTCCTATTTGTCAAGGGTTAAAGTCCCCATAGTTGTGGGGCCTTAGGGTTATTAGACTATCCTAGAGAAGTCGACCCTAGGTGAGTTATTGTAAGTTGGGGCAATAGTCCCCACCATCTAATTCAAGGTTAACCCTCCTTGTTGAGCAGAGGGAAAATTCCCCACAAGTTGTGGGGAACTAGGGTTATTAGACACTCCTAGAAATGTAGGCTCTAGTAAGTAATTGTTAAGTGAGGCCGACATGTTGGAGTGGGCTTCAAGTGAACGAAAGAATATAAATAGAGAGTGAGCCTCTCTATGTATCACACACGCACTCACTCATTGGGGCGCATGAGTGAGAGAGGAGAAGCTCTCTTAGTGTGAGAGAGAGAGACAGAAGCTGTGGAGATCATCTTTATGTTTTCAAGTTTTACTGCTGCCATTGGTGCTCATTCTATCTCTGAGGAAGTTGCGGGGTTTTCTCCTTTATGATTTCCTCGAGGAAAATTCTTTGTGTCTCTTGTCTCTTGTGTTTTTATTGCTGTGCATGTTATTCTCTCAGTTAAATATCCTAAGATCATAATGCTAGCTTGAATGATAAAAATCTAACATATTTGAGCAATTCTTGTCTGATTTATCTGAAATTTGTGGCATGAATTTCATGTTCAATGTACATTCTCTTTTATTATTCCAGTGCATAATTCATTTCCTACAGCTTTCATATTTTCTTGTAGATCAATGCTTCACAAATCTAACATGGTATCGAAGCCTTGTTCAGGCTAGCATCAAGTCTTTTTCGATCTCCATTGTGCACCAAAAGCAACTGAGTTTCCACATAAATCCTGCAATCTTTGCCTTGCTAACTCTGGATTCGTCCAAAGAAGTCTCTGCATGTGTGACGGACTTTGAGAAAGTGCACATGTCGAGGTGGAAAGGCTTATATTGACATATGATTTTGAATTGAATTGGTTCTGTGGTGTTATTTGCAAGTATCTATGTAGCTTCTTGAGGAATTGATTGATCAACATACAGAAAGATGGAGAATTATTTATCTCTCATACCCTGAATCTTTATACCCTTCAATTACTTTGATTGGAGGGAAAAGATGCAGGTAGCCTTGCACAAGCTAGGCCTTTTTAGGATGACAATGGGTAGAGAAACTGAGCCCCCGCAGTATGTTGAGAAGAACAAGTTTTTGAATCAGCTTTATGAATACTTCGGCTTCATGTGCACTCACATATCCCGGGATCTTTTGTTCCATGTTGAGGGACTAAGGACTCCGAAGAAAGATTGGGAAAATCTTGAATCTTTGTTTGGAAAACAAGATGAGCTTCGAGGGCATATTCTGGAGAATGAGCTCATTGCACTACAGCTCAGCAGTTTCAAAACTATTCAGCAATTCTTTACAAAGTACAAAGCACTAGTACTACAATGCAAACAATGTGGGATAGAGAGAAAAGATGAGCAATTGGTTATATCAGTACTGAGCAATCTTGGCTCGGAATACTCAGTCTTTGTCTCTACATTCCATTCAGGAAGAGCTTCAATCCCTAATTGGAAGATGCCTTCTCTATATGCTTTTGTTGAGTCCTTAATACAAGAGCAAGATAAATTAGTTCAAATGGGAGTGATTTAGACCTCCAAGAATCAAGCACTCTTTGTAGGAGACTCAAATAATGCGCTAGCAAGAGGGAAGCACAAAGGGAAGGAGACCAAAAACACTGATTCAAATCCAAAGGAGAATCATAAATATTCTGATGGAGCCTTGGGTTCCAAGAAAAAGAAGAAATTCGAGAAGACTAGGTGTCCCTACTGTATGAGAGGCTTTCATCCAGAGAGCCAGTGCATGAAGAAGAACATCGACCAACTGTCAACACTCCTTGAACAGAACAATATTTTCCTTCCACAAGGAGTAAAGAAGTCTGATGTTGGACAACCGATAGAAGATCGTGAGAGGTGTCATGCCTTGAAGGAAAGCTTCGCTCAATCGAAGGTTTATTTGATAGATTCAGGAGCATCCAACCACATGGTTTCCTCCAGGGAATACTTCACCACTCTGAATCTCTCAGGATGACCTAGAATTCATATGGGAGATGACTCTCAAATATGAGTTGTTGGGAGAGGTTCTATTAAAACCTAGCATGGTGAATTCAAGAATGTACTCTATGTGCCCTCTCTTGCAGCTTGTTTATTTATCATATGACTCATACAGGCTCTCCCAAGAGAGTTACATTCGACTTTGACATAATAGAAATCACTGAATCATCTACTGGAAATCTCATAGCAAAAGGGTTTGCTAATCATGCCTCCAAGGCATATGAGTTCTCCCATTTCCTACCAGCTTCACAACCAACAACTTTATTGACTCGTGCTAATAACACAAGCAAGTTGTGGCATGAGAGATTTTGGCATCTCAATTTCAAATATCTCCAGCAACTTCACAATGACAAAATGGTTGAGGGCTTGCCACTCATCCAAACATCAGATGGAGTATGTCTTGGTTTCCTGGTATGTAAGCATTGAGAGAAGAGATACGAAGTTGGGAAGGAAACTAGAGCTGCCTCTACACTTGATCTTATACACAGTCATGTCTCAGGACCAATGCCTACAACATCAATCAATGGATCCATGTATTTTGTTACTTTTATTGATAATTGTTCAAGGTTTTGTTGGGTATATTTTATGAAGCAGAAATCAGAGGTATTCGAAACTTTCAAAGTTTTCAAAGCCTTGGTTGCAAATATATTTGGAAAGAATATCAAGTCCATTAGATCTGACAATGGAGGTGAGTATGTTAAGAGATATTTCCAGTTATTATATGAATCAGAGGGGATTCTAATGGAACACTCAATTCCATAAACACCACAACATAATGGTGTGGCTGAGAGGAAAACTGGATCATTGAAGGAGATGGAAACTTGTCTTCTCCAAGTAAATAATGTTCCTCCTTCGCTTTGGATTGAAGTTGTAAATTGTGCTTCATACATTCAGAATAGAGTGCCTCACAAATCAGTGATTGGGGCCACTCCTTTCGAAGCACTATTGGGGCATAAGCCTGATGTCTCCCACTTGAGAGTTTTTTGTTCCAAAGCTTGGGCCAGAATTCCTATGGACAAGAGAAAGGCCTTCCAAGCCCAGAGTAGCAAATGCATACTGCTGGGATATGTTGAGGATGCAAAAGAATATAAATGGATGGAACTTACAACTAGGAAGTGCTTCATAGAGCTCAGTGTTCAATTTGAAGAAGATCAACTGCTTGATCCACCACAATCCGAAGCAGAAGGAGGTATAAACACTCCTCCATTTCCATTTGATGATGATATTTTGTCTCATGTTTCAGATTCAAATGATGAGGAACAAGATCAACATGATCTTGATATTGAGGTTGTACCTCATGAGAATCTAGATCCAAATCTAGCTCCCATTCCAAATCAATGGCCTAAGCCTAAATGGGCCCAAAAGCTCATTGAAGCAGCTGGGAATGGTGTTGGGGATCCAGATGACAGAACAAGAACATGGTCCCAGTATCAGAATGAACATGTTGCACTCTCTCAGATAGCTTCATTATCTACATAGTGGTGCAACAAAATTCCAGAAAAGGCTACTTGATGATGGCAAATGATCAAAAAGTTGGCCCACTGAAGAGCAAAATTGATCAATCCATTCCTCCTCTAGAAAGAAGAAACACAAGCAACATTCATCATATCGAAAGAAAATTGAGAGGTTCACATGCACAGTCTCAAGATGTTGATGCATAGAAGAACCACGATACTGCATTGTTGTTGCAAAGTGATGCAGATTGCAACAAAAATTTTGCAAGTTTTTGCCCAAAGAGGAAAATTTTCTCTTAAGTATAGCTTGTTTCCTAATTCACTACTTATTTTGAGGGGGGGGTTCCCATGAGGTTTTCCCCATTTTCCTTAATTTATTAAGCAGTATTTTATTTCATTTAGATTGTATGGGTGACTTTTGGCCTAGATGTCATGGCCCAAGTTGTCCAAAGTTAGGATTAAGGGGGGTGTTAGGATTAATTAATCCTCCTTTGTCCAATATAGTCTATTTGGTCATGGGTTTTACTGCTGCCATTGGTGCTCACTCTATCTCTAAGGAAGTTGCGGGGTGTTTCCTTTATGGTTCCTCGAGGATAAATCTTTGTGTCTATTGTATCTTGTGATTGATTGATGTGCATGTTATTCTCTCATATAAGATCCTAAGATCATATTGTCTAATTGATAAAAATATAACATGGCAGCTGCAGAAGCTAGGGCTTCTTACTTTTTGGGTCTCTCTCCACAATCCATTAGCAAAAGGAGGCTAGGCTGACTCTCCATTGAAGAGCGCATCTTTTTATCGAAGCAGAATCTAATTCTGAGCACTTTCAGTTTTTGACCTATCACTACATCGGGAAATTAGGGATTCTCATAGAATAGGAATTTTTTAGTGGGCCCAGCATAGGATTGATCTACTCATAAAAATTGAAGTTTAGAGATAAAAATCGAGGTTTTTGGTTGGGTATAACTCTAGGAAATTCAAACCCTAATTTTCCTTGGAACCAGAAAACCAGCATTGCAGAAGATCAACTCCAGATCCAGTTTTTAGCTTCTCAATTTGTAAGATCTAAATCTTTTGTATTTCCATTTGAGGTTCTCAGTTAAGATGTCTCATCACACCAATCTTGATGAAAAGCTTGAGGGAGCTAATAACTTATGAGCATGGAAGTACAGGATCTCACTAGTTCTTGAAGAAAATGAATTGGACTCCTACATCAGTGGAGAGGTTCCAGTTCCAGAGGGTTATGAGGCTAAGGCCTTACATAAGAAGAACTTGATCAAGGCCAAGAGAATTATTATTGATTCAATTAAGCATCACCTCGTACCACAGGTGTCCTCCCTAAATACACGTAAAGAGATGTTTGAAGCCTTGACCAAGCTATTTGAAGGAAAGAACATAAATCAGAAGATGACTTTGAGGAACCAGTTGAAGAATGTGAATATCCAGAATACGAGGACCATACAATCATACTTTACAAGGGTCTCCCAGATCAAAGAACAACTTGAAGCAGTAGGTGAACAAGTAGAGAATGAAAAAATTGTGATGAACACCTTGAATGGTCTCCTTAGGTCATTGGACTCCTTCATTCAAGGGATTTGTGCTAGAAGAAATCTAGTCACCTTCAGTAGGATGTGGAAGGAATGCTCACAAGAAGAAGCTCGAGTAGCTCGAGAATAAAATATGGGAAATGAAGATCAAGCTCTCACAGTACACACCAAGAAAAACAAAAGAGACCATCATCATGATAGAGGTAAGCATTCACATCAGAATAACCCTAGAAAAGATCTATCTAGCATCCGATGCTTTACTTGTGATGAGAAAGGACATATCTCAATATTTTGTCCCGGAAACAAAGGAGGTTCTCACAAGAAGAAGGGAAACAAGAGAAGACATCATGTTCATACTGCAGAGGATGATGAACCTTCCATACAGAGAATCAAACAAGAAAGTGATGAAAAATATGTTCTGATTTTTTCCCTCACGGGAACTGTCACACATGGAAGCAATGATTGGCTGATAGATAGCGGGGCTTCCAAGCATATGATGGGATTCAAAGAATCCTTTGTGAAACTATCAGAACATGAGTCACCTCACAAGGTGAAACTTAGGGATGACTACCAGTATCCAATAAAAGGTAGTGGTGAATCCTATTATAAGCTAGACTTTGGAAAGTCTATGAAGATGAAGGATGTCTTGTTTGTACCAGGACTAAATAAGAACCTCCTCTCCATCTCTGCATTAGATGCAAAAGGCATGAGGGTTGCATTTGTAGATGGCCAAGTCCTTATGTGGCCAAAAGGAAAGACTATAGATGATGCAGTTGTGATTGGAGAGCAAGAAGGACGCTTATACAAGCTAAAGGGCCAACCAGAACAAGCTTTGGTCCATGACTCAGTAGAGCCAAATGAACTTTGGCATAGAAGGCTTGTACATGTGCACTATAGAGCACTACCACTTGCAAGCAAAGTTGTTGAAGGTATTCCATAAATACAGGCAAAACATGACGGTGTCTACAAAGGATGTGCGAAAGGAAAGAACAAAAAGAAGACATTTCCAAGTAGCGAGAACAAGGCAAAAGGAATCTTGGAAATCATCCACTCCGATATATGCAATTCAATGTCTTCCAGTTCATTGAGTGGGTATGTATACTATGTTTCTTTCATTGATGACTTTTCTAGGAAGACATGGATATACTTCTTGAAAAACAAAGATGAATTATTCAGCAAGTTCAAAGAGTTCAAAGCCTTGATCGAGAACCACAAAGAAAAGAAAATCAAGACCTTTCGATCAGACAATGGCAGAGAATTCACATCAAATGAATTCAAAGAATTATGCAGAGATTCAGGGATTAAGAGGGAGTTGACCACTCCATATAATCTACAACATAATGGGGTTGTAGAAAGGAAGAATAGAACGATTATGGAAGTTCAAGGGCAATGCTTCATGATCAAGATATTCCCATGCATCTATGGGCAGAAGCTGCTAGAACAACTGTGTATGTACAAAACCGTACTCCACATAGAGTACTTGAGAACAAGACACCTGAAGAAGTCTTCTCCGGCAAGAAACCAGAAGTCAGTCATTTCAGAATATTTGGTTGTCTAGTGTACATACACATTCCGAAAGAAAAGAGGACAAAATTATATCCTTCAAGAAAGAAGGGTATATTTGTGGGATATAGTGAAAGCTCAAAGGCTTACAGAGTATACTTCCCAGGATTCAAGAAGATCGACATCAGCAGGGACGTAACATTTGACGAAGACTCGGCTTACGACAAATCCAGAAAGAAACCTGCTGAAGACCTTGAAGAACCATAAGCACCCAGGATTCAAGATAGAACTATGAACGATGCAACTCAAGAAGAAGATCGAGAAATAAAAGAACCCCAGGAACCTGTAGATCCACCCCAGGAGAAGAATCCTCACAAGAGGAAACCTGCATGGGTACAAAAGGTTATCCAAGGTGCAAAAAAATATGGGGCTCCAGAAGAAATGCACAGAGAGAGGAAAAGAACTAGGTCCTACTTCGGTTATGTAGCCCTATTATGTGACACCATTGATGAAGAACCTTCCAACTATGAGGAAACGACAGAAAAGAAAGAATGGAAGGATGCTATGATCAAGGAGTACCAGTCGATCATGAAGAATGATGTCTGGGATGTTGTCCCAAGACTAGAAGGGAAGTCTGTTGTGACTTCCAAGTGGATCTACAAGATCAAGCATGCTGCAAATGGCAGCATAGAGAAATATAAAACAAGATTTGTGGCTCGTGGCTTCTCCCATAAAGAAGGAATAGATTATGAAGAGACTTTTGCACCTGTATCCAGATACACTTCCATCAGATCAATACTTGCTCTGGCTGCAGTGATGAAATGGAAGATACACCAGATGGATGTCAAGACTGCCTTCTTGAACAATGTCGTAGAAGAGGAAGTGTATGTGGAGAAGCCACTCGGTTTTGAGACACATGACAGGGAGACTCATGTGTGTAAATTGAAGAAATCCCTATACGGTTTGAAATAGGCACCCAGGACATGGTATGGTAGGATTGATAGCTTCCTGACTAGTTTTGGCTTTACCAAGAGTAAAGCGGATTCCAATATTTACTACAAGGTTAAAGAAGGGAACCCAGTGATACTCCTACTATATGTATATGACCTATTTGTAATAGGTGAGGATGGGTTGATTACTGACATGAAGAGGAAGCTTGCTGCCGAGTTCGAAATCAAAGACTTGGGTATGATGCATTATTTTATAGGCATGGAGGTGTGGCAGAATGCATATGGAATCTCCCTGGGACAAGGCAAGTATGCAGTAGAGATCCTGAAGAGGTTCGGGATGATGGACTACAAAGCCATGACCACGCCTATGGCATTGAACCAGAAGATATTGAGTGATGCTTCATCAGAGTCGGTTTATGCTATGATGTATCGTCAGATGATTGAGTCCTTAATGTACATGACGAACACAAGACCAGATATTTGCTTTGCTGTGAACACATTGAGCCAGTTCCTGACATATCCGAGACATGTTCACTTCATTGGTGCAAAGCATATTCTGAGGTAACTAAAGGGTACAGTTTATTATGGACTCAAGTATGAGGCGAATCAGAAGATTAACCTAGAGGGTTATGTGGATTCAGATTGGGCAGGCAGTGCCATCGATAGGAAGAGCATTTCTAGGTGTTGCTTTAGTTTGGGATCATGTGTGATCTCTTGGTTTAGCAAGAATCAATCCTACGTGGCACTGAGTACAGCCAAAGCAGAGTATGTCGCAGCTTGTTCGGCTAGTTGTGAGGCAGTATGGTTCAGGAAGCTACTGTCTGATTTGTTTGATCTCTAGTTGGATGCTACTTGTATATATTGCGACAACCAGAGTTGTGTGAATTTGTCAGAGAACCCAGTGTTCCATGACAAGTCAAAGCATATCGAGATCAAATACCACTATATCAGGAATATAGTGCAGAGGGGTGCAGTGAAGCTCCAGTATGTTGCGACGGACGAACATATAGTTGATGTGTTGACTAAGCCATTAGCTAGAGTGAAGTTTGAGTACTTCTAGGATAATCTTGGTGTTCTCCAAATAGAGGTTCCTTCCAAGGGGAAGTGACGAGTCCGTGAGCCCTTCTGACATGGTGGTAGGCAGGGATTCCCATGGTCATATGTAAGTGCTGTGTCATTCTGACATGGTGGTAGGCGGGGCCTCCCATGGTCAGATGTAAGTGTTGTGCCATTCTGACATGGTGGTAGGCGAGGCCTCCCATGGTCAGATGTAAGTGGTGTGCCATTCTGACATGGTGGTAGGTGGTGCCTCCCATGGTCAAATGTAAGTGTTGTGCCATTCTGACATGGTGTTAAGCGGGGCCTCCCATGGTTAGATGTGAGTGTTGTGCCCTTTTGACATGGTGGTAGGATTGGTTCCTCCCATGGTAAGATGGAAGTGTTGTGCCCTTCTGACATGGTGGTAGGATTGGTTCCTCCCATGGTCAGATGTAAGAGTTGTGCCCTTCTGATATGGTGGTAGGTGGGGCCTCCCATGGTCAGATATAAGTGCGGTGGCCTACATCCAGTATGAAAAACGACTGGCTCTGTAGAGACCTACATCCACCATGAAAAAGGGTTGGCTTTGTAGAAGTACATCCAACATGAAAAAGGGTTGGCTCTATGATTGCCTACATCCATTATGAAAAAGTACTGGCTCTATAGAGACCTACATCCAGCATGAAAAAGGGTTGGCTTTGTAGAAGTACATCCAACATGAAAAAGGGTTGGCTCTATAATGGTCTACATCCAGTATGAAAAATGACTGGCTCTGTAGAGACCTACATCCAGCATGAAAAAGGGATGGCTCTGTAGAAGTACATCTAGCATGAAAAAGGGTTGGCTCTGTAGTGGCCTACATCCAGTATGAAAAAGGACTAGCTCTATAGAGACCTACATCCAGTATGAAAAAGGACTGGCTCTGTAGAGGTACGTCCAGTATGAAAAAGGACTGGCTCTGTAGAGGTACATCCAGTATGAAAAGGGATTGGCTCTATAGAGGCCTACATCCAGTATGAAAAAGGACTAGCTCTGTAAAGGAAGAACTACATGGAGGCTAGGCCTACAACCAACATGAAAAAGGGTTGTCTCTGTAGAACTTCTCGTGACAAGAAGAATTGACAGATAGCACCATTTGATCGAGATAGCAGAAGCAGTGATGATGATGATGATCTAGCTTTGATGATGATCCAGTGATGATCCAGTGATGATCCAACTTTGAGGATGATATAGTGATGATTTAGCTTTGATGATGATCTAGTGATGATCTAGGGAGTGTTGATGTATTTGTAACTTCAGAATGTATTCTCTTGTATATTTCATATATTGTATTTCATTGGTCCCTGATGTTCCTATCGGGAGAATCATTAATGTAATCAAGTCATGTAAATTCATAGTGATTAACCCTCCTTGTTGATCGGAGGGAAAAGTCCCCACAGTTGTGGGGCACTAGGGTTATTAGACTCTCCTAGAGAAGTTGGCCCTAGTAAGCTATTGTCAAGTCAGAAACTAGTATAGATAGAGTGTGTGCCTCTCTATTTGAGACACACACTCACCCAACTATATCGCATAGGTGAGAGAGAAGAAGCTCACTCAAGAGAGAGAGAGAACAGTTGTTGGAGATCATCTTTATGTCTTTGGGTTTTACTGCTGCCATTGGTGCTCATTCTATCTCTAAGTAAGTTGCAGGGTTTTTCCTTTATGGTTTCCCCGAGGATAAATATTTGTGTCTATTGTCTCTTGTGATTGATTGTTGTGCATGTTATTCTCTTAGATAAGATCCTAAGATCATATTGTCTAATTGATAAAAATCTAACACATAAGATATAAAAGATACACGAGACACAAAGATTTTCACCGGGGAAACCATAAAGGAAAAAACCCCGCAAACTTCCTCATAATAGTAAGATGATAAAAGGAGTAATTAGAAGTATTCAACAACTATCTATCTCTCATGCTCCTCTCTCTCTCTCATGTGAACTTGAGAGTGTGTGGTGTGTATAAATGAGGGAGAGTGCCTCCCTATTTATACCCTTTCAAGTCACACTGACCAAACATAAGAATGGGACCCACATGTCTTCCCTAACAGTGCTGACTTCTCCCAGAGTGACTCCAAATACACATTACATGATGTTACACTGGGTATTATTTCCCCGTCTGACAATGGAGGTTGTACCTCAAGGTTTAGACACAATTAAGACATCCTGCAAGGGGGTAAACACATCCCCAATGGGGGTACACAATGATAATATACATCAGAATATCTTTTGAAGTTACAAATACATCAACACACACACTACTAACCTTTGAAGTCATGGATTACATCTTCACATGTGCATTTGGGATTTTGGTCGGCTTCAAGTGAGCTGGACTAGCGGAGATGCTCATAGTAAGTTCCTTTTGGTTCTTATGGTTCTTTCTACTATCGATTGCTATGGGCTATGTGGATTAGGACCTATGCTCACCTTCTACCCTGAAAATTTGTTATGCCATGTATATGGTCTGGGAGTATAATTGTCGAAATCCTACAGTAGTCCAAATGTGGTTTTAGATCCCTTTGGAATCCAACCACATAACCCAACCCTCATGTCTATAAATTATGATTATAGTGTGCATCCTAGTGTTATATTAATCTTGACTAAATTAAAGAGTCAAATATGGGCTTACCATTGGTGGTTTACGATCCCATATTTTTTTAGGTAACCCATGGTATTGCATGTGATGGAGCCTACATAAGGGCTCGAGTAACTCCATTGTAAATTGCTTGAGAGTAGCTGGTGATTGCCATATTTTCATGTCTTTGATGGAGTGATCAAGGATAATATATCTATTATTGTTGGTTTTCCCAAAGCCATATGGTGATTGATGATAAGTCTCTATCACAAGAGAGGTCCATGCCTATGTCGTGTGTAAGGTGATGATACAAAGCAATAACTAATGGTGTGTTCTTGAAGTCATGACAACCATGGACAAAGAAAAAGAATAATCTCTAGGTGGAGCAAAAATCTTGGAGGATATGCTTCTCTACTCCATTTTCCTAGACTTTGCATTATCATATTTGATTGTAGCCAAAGAAGTAAAGTCTAAAATGAAAGAACTCTGGGCTCAAGTATGGAGACAACATAGAGGACAAGTGGTTCATGGTTGGATTTCTGTCCATCGCACTACCTGACGTGATTATGCAGTGGCTTAGGTCAGAAAACAACTGGAACAAGTTTTTTTAGGGGGTGGAGCTCTCCATAATGTCTTTTCCTACTTCATCGATAGATGTTTACCATTTATTGGTGAATCTCTTCGTACGGGACTCCTTACACGCTCTCATGAGTTATCACGTGGAAACCATGAAGAAAAATGGACCATTCAAACACTATAAATGGTCATATTAAGGGTTATCCTGATAAAATTAGGGTTTAGGTCCCTTTAATCATAACTCGAGTTTTGAAATACGAGCCACATTTGATTTATATGGCTTGGAGGCATTTTATGAGTAGGACATGGATTCCATGAAGGAAACGCCTTAGATGGAGAGGGTTTTGGGTAGTAAGGAGATGGTGTATGTCTCTAGAAGGATGTCAAGGGCCATTTGTGCTCAACTCATGCAACAAGTTTTGCTTTTGGGCACCACATTGCTACTTGATGTTGCATTTGTCATCTTCAAATTACAAGGACATAGAAGTAGGTATGAATATAAATTGTGAATTTGGGATGATGTATCAGTAAAGATTGCATTATTAATTTGAAATGGAGGATGCAGAACCTGGGATGAGTGGCTCTGATGCAGAACTTAGGATGAGTGGCTCTGTGTCAAAAGATTGGAACTGAAAGTGACAAGGAGTAGAGATATTGGATGAGAGGATTTCAAGATAAGCTCCATAGAAATGCATCAAGTTTAAACTTGCCCCCTATATAGGAATAAGACCAACAAAATAGTTGCTACTACTTAAAAGAGAATGCATTGATGAAGGTGCTTGAATATTAAATTCATATGAAGGTTGGTCTATTTTTGTTGGAATACATTGTTTTATAAAAAATTGTGTTGCCTTTGTGTGCCTAGGACCATGGGAAGAAAATGTGTTTATCATCGATAAATTGTTGAGTATGGTAAATGACACATGGAAATAATGCTTCACAAGGATCGATGTGTAGCATTGGTAGAAGAAGCATGCAGAATATGTGGATGAAGAAGTGATAAGCTCACTTTATTAGAAGCTTTTTTTATGGAGTTTGATTTAACCACAATGTAAATGGACATACAACTATAAGATCTGTTTAAGCATGTATACCCTTGGTTTATTAGGTCACCTATTGAAAATCTAGACTGAAGAGGGGGCATGTTGTATTCCTGGAGAACCAGTTAAAACTTTGAGGGGGGTTTAAATTTACCCTAAGTAAATTTTAAAGGGGGGAATGTTAGGTTAATCTTGACCCAGTTAAAGAGTCAAAGATGGGTTTATTTTTTATGGTTTATGTGCCCATGATTTCTTTTGGGTAACCCATGGTATTTTCCCATGGCATGTGAAGAAATCTACTAAAGGGATTGAGTAACTTCATTGTATATTGTTCGAGAGTAGCCAGCGATGACCAGATTAACCATGTCTTGTTTGGAGTGGTCAAGGGTAATATATCTATCATTGTTTATTTTCCCAATTTTGGGTTCCAAAGTAAATATTCTTTGTTATTGTGTGTGTACTTTCTTTCATGTGTTGGGATTTCTTAGTTTAATGCTTTGGTGTCATGAGGCATTGAATTATGGAATTCCCACCTAAGGTCTTGTTTTTCTCATTTGGATTACCTTAACTTGGTTGATACCAAGCCTTCTTAGGACAAGAATCCCCTTCTGTTTCTTAGTTTTGTTCAGGGTTTTATAGCAAAGGCACTACCTTCTCTTATGCTAATAGAAATGTACAATAGCCCCTTTTCTTGCAAAGGTGACATTTAGTTAATTAGAATGTTCATTTGCCAACAAGAGGATATCATCAATGGAAACATAACCTCAATTTTCTTGGTCACTATTAAAACCCATGTGCTAGAGCATCAACATGCTTCCCAAAATGCAATAATCATGAACATTTTGGTCCAATGCAAAAAGAAAACAAACAAACTCAAGATTTAGAGGAGGAATGTGTGAATTTTAAATCCATGGTTACACCACTCACCAAAGGCTTTGTGTCCTCGATATCCAAAGCCTCGGTGGGTCCCTTTCCCATGGATTTCAAAGAAGAAGAAACAATTCACTATATACGAGAAGATATGGATGTCAATAAACATGGATCACTCCCCTCCAATCATGCCTAGGATGATGCTTTATATAAACGTGTCTTTCCTTGATCATTTAATTTCTTATTACTACAAACATGATTTGATTTGGGGAGTCATTTTTAGGATTTACTCTATTAGCATCCCTACTCTATGCTTAGTTTGTTAAGACAATGAGGCATATAACTTTTATTTTGCAGTCATGTCAGAGCACCAATATTTTTGGACACAAGTCTGCTCTTTATTTTGTATTAAATCATTGTCCAACTAAGCTACAAGATCTTTTAATACAAATTTAATATGTTTCTATTTAATTTTATATTTTTGTAAAAACATGGTTAAAATCCTATGAAAAAGCTAGCTAGGAACGCCATACTCCATTAGGAGTTTCCTAATTTTTCATTGACAAGTAGAAACTATTGATAACATGTCACATGGAGGAACATTGATGAAGCTAGTCTCACAAACAATAAATTCATGCATGGAAATGTTTATAGTTCCATACACCTTATTCTAATGAATGAGATGGAGCACTTGGATTATTGCTCCCAATATCTCAATTCAAGGATATGGTTACCATATTCCATACTAAATCTATCACAATATTTATTGGCCTCCTTGACTTTCAATTCCAACATTTGAGATCACCTTAGACACATTGTCTTGAACATCCATAATCACCTTGACACCATGCATAATATACCTCCTTAACTCACGAAGCTCTCCTAGTGTGGCACAATAACATTCATAATGATCGATGGAAACTATAGAGGTCCCCTTGCTACACTCGCCCCAAACTCAAACCTTTAAATAAATAGATGGAGAAGAAAGCAATGGTGAAATCCCAAGAAGATGGAGAAAGTGAATGAGAGTGCCAACACACATTGGCCCTTTTTTATTCCTTGCCACAAATTCACATTTTTGTCAAGGAGATTAGCAAGATATTATGTGTCCTTTATCAAATTTCCCATGCTTAAAGGGGGTCACATATTAGACATTAAAGCCATGGTCATTTCATTAAGGATGAATATGGAGGGGGGAGGGGGAGGCTGACATTAAGGGAAGTGAACACTGACTTGCCTATTCTTGAATATTTTTCATGGTCTGATATGGTGGAAGTATATATATATATACTATGTTGAGGGAATTAAGCTAACACCACTTTGTTTGACACTCTCTAACTTGAGTAACAAATTTAAGGCTCTAGCATTTACCATGTCATTACCTTTGAAATTGTGTTATGCTTCATTTGATAAAATGCAACTTTACAAAATCTCTAGATCAATTAAGCTATTTCTTAAGTAATTTAATCCACATTTTGGTAGGATGAATCTCTTCCTTGCATCAAGGCTCAAATAATTATCGTGAAATCACACGTGATCACTAATGAATCTTTAATTCCAATGATTATAAGTTTGATACTTCATTATTTGTAACATACCCTAGATACCAACTTTAAGACTAAAAATGGTCCCAACACCTATCATAACTGATTTTAAACAAAATATTATTAAATCTGATTTATACATAAAAATTTGTTTTCATATATACAAATATAATTTTACATGCCAAATTTTAAGAAAAAACTTTCAAAAAAAAATCTAAAAAATACTTAGATTTGTAGATGACATCGCTATTAAACTCCTCGATATAAACGAATACATCATACTCAAAAAGATTTTAAACCAAATAGATGTGGTCACCAAACTAACTTCCAAAACCACATTAAGATCAAATATATATACACCAACTAAATAAAAATTCCAACTAAATAAAAATATTTTATGTGGCATAATATTTTTGATGCACATATTTCAAATTTAATTGACCTGTCCCACTTTTAACCATGCACACATATCATATAACCCCGTCCATAAAGAAGGGAGGAGGTATTAATGGAGGAGAAGTAGGTGACAAATCACTCCAACCATAAAATGATCAATTCTAGAAGGCATCAATTCATAACTAATCTCTAAATTTTACTTTACCATTCACCAATACAAGAGATTGATAAAACGACAAAAATCTCAACATTTTTCAAAGTTAACTTAATTAGTGGGAGGAAGATAAAGGGATCACTATTTTTTTTTTAAAATACATAACATTTATATAATATATGAATGAAATTAAATTTTTTTTAGCATGATGTTAATAATTTAATAATATGCATGATAATTGTGAGACAAAGATAATTTATGAAGCAATACTGGTATTAAAAACTTTGTCAATTCAAAGTTGGTTTAGGGGTATAAATCCTTAACTTAACATGATAACATTTTCCCTCATTTCAATATTAACATTATTGAAATATTTAGAATAATGCTTTGTAGACCTTTTTTGATCATTGATATTTTTTTATTGCATTGTCACCACTTTGATTGCATGTTTGATTTTCTTGACAACGTCTTGATTGGCCTCGTGACTATTGATATTTCACTACATCTGTAACCATCAAAACTTCTCACCCTCGAACCTAATGCACATGTTCATTACGAGTGACTCTTAGAGTCAACCCACCTCACTATCTTCGGTAGTTGCAAAACATACATTCTAGTTATTGTGGGCCCTTTTGGCCTTTAATACTATCTTCTTATTGCCTTGTAACCACCTTGATCCTATTATAGATTGTCCCAACAACCCCCTTGACTGACCTCATCATTGTTGAGTTTTGATCACACCCCAAAACTATCAAACCTATCCATTGTCAATCTTGCAACCATCAAATCTATGCACACTAAATCCTAAAAGTATATGTTAGTTATGGGTGGTTGTTAGAGTTAATCACACCCTAGTATCTTGAGTCATGGTGAAAGACATATGCCAGCTATTATCGACATTCATTGTAGACCATTAACACTCTCCTCTTTTCACTCTGTGACCACCGTCACATCCTTAGTTGCCTTGAAAGCCTCTTTTTTGGCCTCATGATTGTTGAGTTTTGACCTCAGCTTGCAACCATCAAACTTGTGCACACACAAACCCCACAACCATTAAGGCTATTTGCAACCAAACCCAAATGCACACACTATATATGGGTGGCTCTCAAACCCCACAACCATTAAGGCTACTTGCAACCAAACACAAATGTACACACTATTTATGGGTGGCTCTCAAAATCATGCCTAATTCACTATCTTGAATAATTACAAAACATATATGTTGGTCATTATGTGCTCTTTTTGGACTCATGCCACTAATACTAATCTCCTATTGCTTAAGGATCTCCTTGATTGCATCCTCAGTTATCCCACTGCCCCTTGAATGGTCTCATGAACGTTCAATGTTGACCACATTTACATCGCTCACACTCAAACCCCACAACCATTAAACATGCTCATACCCAAACCTAAATGTATCAATAGTCATATAGAACTCTTAGAAGCGGCCCTACTTATTGCAAAACACATAACTAATTATTACGAATCATAGTTACAAAACATTAACACTTTCTTTCTATTATCATAAAACCACCTTATTTGCACTCACAATTACCTCAAAAACATCCCTTGAATGACTCTATTACTATTGAGTTTTAACCACATTCAACATTCTCACACCCAAACCCTCCAAATATTAAATCTAGTCAAGCCCTAATCCTACAACCATCAAACCTACTCAACCATGAAATAAGCATATACAATGGTTATGTGTGATTGGCATATGTGTTATAACCAACATAGATCCATCCTAAACCGATCTATTAAGCACCGAGAGGGATTGAATTCCTTGAAGTGTAATTTTCTCTTAATGTGTAAAAAAATAAGATAAAAAAACTACATATCCTTCTCGACCCTTAATAGATTCACTTTTAAGATAAATCTATGATGGTTTTAGTCGGGTGGGTTAGCTCAAGTGGTTGAGAGTTGTTTACACTAGTAGAAGGTCTCGAGGTCAAATCCTCGGGTGGCTATGCAAGGGACTCACTCGATGTCCTCACTGGGTTAGGCCTCATAATCAGGGCCGACGGTTTACCTTGGGTACCATCCTAAACATGGGGAAGTACCTGAGGGTTTCTTGAGCAATGTTCCATCTTAAAAAAATATCTATAATGGTTTTAATTTTTTTGTTTGATGAGTTGACATGATTTTTTTAATTACTTTTTATTTTATTTTTGATGAGTTATGAATCGACGCAAGTTTTTGCACAAAGTAGTGAGGTGCTCTACAACCCAATATAGGGGAGATGTTGTCACATAATATAACACAACGCGTAACATTATGTAAAAAAAAATTTAAAAAGTAATTACAAAACTTAATGTCGGCTCATAAGAATAAATATTAGAACCAAATAGGTAATTTAAAAATCCATGTTAAACTAAAATTTACCAATCACCAAAGGGATCAAAATTCTTGAGGTGTAAATTTTTTTAAACATGTAAACAATTTAAGATAAAAGAAATTTACACCTCAAGAAATTGGATCCCTCTCTGTGCTTGGTAGATCCAGGTTTAAGATGGATCAATGTTGGTTTTAATTAGTTTTTATTTTTTGGAATGTTATGTTACATAACGTAACATGACAACATCTTCCCCATACTGAACTGAAATTAGCTCGCTTATGTTGGTGCAATTATTTTTTGTATTGCCTCGTGTCCACCTTATTGCACCCTAATGTCTATTGGCTAAAGTGTTGTTTTCAAAAGGCCTTATTTTCAACCAATGACAAGATTTATTCTAAGTTGGATATATTTAACATCTTTGAATTTTGCAAAGATTTTTACTATATAAATAATAAATAATAATATTTAATCAAGGTTAGTTTTCATATCAAATTGATGTATGAGAATTTTTTTATTTAAAAATATTTTTTCAGTGGAAAAAAACATACTTTTGCTATTCAAAATTGAATAAAAAAGTACATACTTTTCAAGAACATTCTAGAAGCTTGACTATCTAATCTAAAATATCTAAGATCTGAAAGATCTAAAGATCTAGTGATTGTCTGAATGAACAAATGACTATAGATCATAAGTTACCCATTGGAACCTGTTCCTGGGGTATCTGTCTGTCTTCGTGGATGCGGCACTCGGTTTCTTTGAATCTGTTCCTTTTATTGTTCAGGTGTTTTTTGCTCCTCCTTGCAGCCCTGTCCTGTCTTTTAGCTGTTACCCTTCCTTTGTAGCTTACGTTTGGTGTTGTCTCTATTTGATGTCCGTCTGGTCACCCTTATTGCTGGGTCTGTTACTCCCTCTTGGTCTTTCTTCTAGGGTTTGGTGGTGGTTACTATCGGGCCACCCTTATTATCACCGAACTCACCTTTTCTATTTCCTGGGCCGTTACCGACAACTGGAGTCCATCCTCGGTTTCGAGGACTAGTACCAACTAGTCTAAAACAAGTGGGAATCGTATATAGCTGTCGGTATTTGGCTTGGCCGCGAGCAACAGACCAGAAATTTTAGTGGGACTGTGGGGTTTGTTGATTTTGTCACCTTTCTATTTGCGTCGTTTGTGGGGGTTTACTTTTTTCTTGTCTCTAGAAGATTCTCCTCCTCTTGACTTTCAGGGGCTTGTCTGTCCTTGTTCCCTCGTTTGCGTTGTTTTTTCTCCTTGCTTTAGCTGTCGTTATCAGGGTTTATGGGTACGATTAGGGGTTACTGTGCTTGTTGACTCTCATTGCTGTCCAAGGTTATACCCTAACTAAGGTTTGGTTTTCGAGTCTTATGTGGTTGCTGTGCTTCACCTTGTCGGCTTCTTGTTGACCGGTGAGACCATTCCAGGCTTCTCTTTCCTGTCCTTATGTCGGTAACCCATGATGGGTCTTTCAACTCTCCGGTGGATCCTTGTTCTGCACGCTTTCACCGTCAACGGAAGGCAAAAGCCCATAAAATCCTTGAAGGTAAATTGCGCTACGTGGTGGGTCGCGATATATACATGGATCGGGTGGAGGCATTATTCTCTCACGTGCTTATAGGCAGACTGGAATATTGCTCTTTGGACAAGAAATATTGGTTTGCATGGGCCACCGAACATTGGAAACCTTTCCTGTCATATGTTCCTGCGATCAGTTTATTGGCACGGGGTTGAATAGTCTTTGTCTTCTTAGAAGATTCCCATGCAACCTCTGTACTAAATCACCTTTGGAGAGTGGGTGATGGGTCTCTCGTCTTGGTTCGATGGCATGTTCATTTCGACCCCATGCGCGAAAGGGTACAAAAGCGACATTTGTGGGCTTTACTCCCGGGGCTACCCTTCCCTCTCTGGAATCGTTCTCTTTTGGAGGGCATTGGGAACACCATAGGGCGCTTCGTGGCTATTGAATAAGACTTTATGAACTCCTATGATAAAAGGATGGCCATGATATTAGTGGAACTGGACATTTCGAAAGGATTACCGGCCGAGATAGAGATACTCTGTCGGGAACGCCTGTTTACTCAACGTCTTGACTATCAGGGCATCCCATTTAGATGCAGTTGTTGTCATGACACGGGCCATTTGCGTCGTGCTTTTCCATCTTTCCGTTAGGGTTCTACTTCCCTGGGGCTTCATCAACCATCTGTGGCTCAAATGTCAACCCTTCCAGATCCAAGGGCTATTCAGGTAAGCTTATCCTCGGATCCTTCGGCTACTACTATTGGTCTCCTTAAAAATGCATGTTCTCTTTTCGAAGATGCCTCGGATCTTGATTTAGCTTTTTGGACTCTGTGGTTGATGGTAGTGCTCCCCCTACGTCTTTAGTTGTTCCTTCAACTCTAGACCACCCTTCTCCTCCCTCTATTGAGGTTCATCCCTACATCCCTTCTCGGGACCCCGGTGCCTCACTCTCTTCAGTCTTTCCTCCCTGTCCTTCTCCTATTTAGCCACTACCCCCTCCCCCTGTGTCACCAGCCATTCCTTCGACTCTAGACCTCCCTTCTTCTCCTTCTACTGCAGTTCAGCCCTGCATCCCTTCTCGGGACTGTGGTGCCTCACGCTCTCCGATCTTTCCTCCCTGTTCTTCTCCTATTCAAACACTACTCCCTGAAGGAGTCTCTCCCTCTCCCCTTTTCACAGATTTGGATTTCCCCCCTCTCCCCACCTCTGGGCACTCGGCTCTGGTTACTCCTCCACATAGCCCTGTCACCTCCCTGTCCTTCACAGACCCCTCTTTACAAAAAACCCTGAATATTTTCTCCTATAAGACCCCTCTTTCTCCTTCGGTACTACCTCTAGACTCCATCTGATTTGAGAATGTTACTATTAGGAGGGAAAAAAAAACCTCCTCTTGATGCTTCAGATTCTGTCTCTGCCCCTTATAACCCCTTACCTACTAGACTCAAAAATGCGGCTCGTAAGCCTTCCTCTTCACCTCACAGGGTCCTTAGAGCTTCGACCCCTCAACAGAGTGGTACCTAATGCGTATCCTCACCCTTAATGTCCGGGGCTTGGGGGGCTCAGCCAAACAAAAAAGCCTCTGTCACCTGTTCTCTTCTCCCTCTCCTGATGTCATACTCCTACAAGAAACTATGACCAGTTCTTACCCAGCCCTTCTCGCCTTTTCTAATCTATGCCCGGGATGGGAGTTTTGTGCACTTAGTTCTATAGGTCTTTCGGGGGGCATTCTCTCAGGGTGGAATCCGAAGCTTCTCAAATGTAAAGCTTATCACACTGTAGCAGGTATCTTGCTTAAGGCCATGATTCGTGGCTCTACCTTTTCTCTTTCTATCCTAAATTGTTACGGTCCTTACCTTAATAGTGAACCCTTCTGGAATGTTGTGGCTTTTGGTGGACTTCTCTTGTTGCCTAACCTTATCCTGGAAGGAGATCTGAACTTAACATTGAATGCTTCAGAGATTTGGGGCACTAAGGCGCAACTTGACCCTCTGGGACCTTTTTTCTCCAAGCTTTTCTCCGATCACCAGTTGGTGGATGTGGCCCCTTCATGTGTAGGACCTACTTGGAGGAATGGTAGGATAGGGGAAGAAGGCATCTCCAAAAGACTTGATCGTTACCTTTTATCGGATCATCTAATCAGCTCTCTTTCTAGATATTGGGTATGGGCTCATAGAAGCGGGATTTCTGATCACTTCCCCGTTCTTTTTGAATGGATGGATCATCAGAACCCTTGTGCTTATCCTTTTAAATTCAACCATTCCTGGCTGGGAAATGAGGATTTTATTCAAATGGTTAGAACTGATTGGCCTCTTATCTCATCGGATGACTCGGAGGATGCTATGAACAATCTCTCTATTAAACTTCGTCTTCTTAAAGGGAAGCTTAAGTCCTGGACTAAAATTGAAACTCAAAAGTTGAAGGACAAATCAGTACTTTTGGAAGACGAAATCAGCTCTCTTCTGCATTCTTCACACTCTGCTATTTTAAATGAAGAAAAGCAATGCAGATTGAATACTCTTAAATCAGATCTACAAAAATTGTTGGATCATGAATTGTACTCTGCAAGATTATAGAGCAGGGTTACATGGGCTCTGAATGGGGATGCCAATACTAAATATTTCCATGTGATGGCATCTGCTCGGAAAAACCAAAATGCCATCTGGAGTTTGCAAGATGAGGCGGACACTTGGGTCACTGATGATCAAAGTATCAAATATCTAGGGATTCGCTACTTTAAGAATATCTTTGCTGATGATCATTTGATAAACATTGCTGCCCAGCTCAAGGTAATTCATCTTTTTCCTTCCTTCATCTGTTCCGAAGAGAAAGAGGCTTTCACTGGATCTGTTACTCTTTCGGAAGTGGAGGTGGCACTTAAAACCTTCAAAAGAGATAAGGCATCGGGCCCACATGGCTGTCCTGTCGAGTTCTATCTGGATTTTTTTTATCTTCTGGGGCCTCACCTTGTCAATATGGTCGAGACTTCTAGGATCACGGGTAGTGTGGCTCCTTCCCTTAACTCCACCTTTATTTCTCTGATCCCCAAAATTGAACATCCTATTTCCTTTGCAGACTTTTGCCCCATTTCTCTCTGCAATCTGGTCAATAAGTTGATCTCCAAGGTAGTGGCTCTGAGACCCAAACCTTTTTTAGACAATTCCATCTCTCCACAGTAATTCGGCTTTCTGAAGAACCGTCATATCATCGAACCCTTAGCCATCACGCAAGAAGTCCTTCATTCCGTCAAAACAAAAAATAGGTGTGCCCTTATCCTCAACCTGGACTTGACAAAGGCTTTTGACAGAGTCAATTGGACCTTCATCCGTCTTTTACTTATACAAATTGGGGTTCCTCTTGTGGGGGTGAATTGGATCCTGGGATGTATTTCTTCTGCAAATTTTGCCATTCTTGTAAATGGATCTCCTTCGACCTTCTTCCGGGCCTCGCGTGGAATTAGGCAGGGTTGTCCATTGTCTCTTCTGTTGTTCATCCCGGTTATCGAAGGTCTTAGTCTACTTATTGAAGATGCCAAAAGAAATGGTAGAATTAAAGGGATTAAGATATCGCCACAACTCTTCCTCACACATTTAGTATTTGTAGATGATGTGATTATGTTTGGTCTGGGTTCTTTTGAGGAGTGGCTGGCTTTTAAAGTTATTCTAGATACTTTTTGTGAGGCCTCTGGTATGCGTATTAATATGGACAAATCTTGCTTTCTCCATAATGACCTGGATGCTGCTCTTCTTCATAGAATCACAGGCCTCCTACCCTACATATTTGAACATCTAAATCAGGGTTTCAACTATCTAGGATACTTTCTTAAGTCATCGGGTTACCTGGTCAAGGATTGGCATTGGATTATATCTAAATTTGAGAAGCGTATCTCGCATTGGACTAATCGGCTCTTGTCCATTGGTGGTCGTCTTATTCTCATCATATCTGTTCTTTCGAGTTTTACTGTCTATTGGATGGCCCTTATTCTGATTCCTCCTTCCATCCTAGATAAGCTCAAACAACTGATATTTTCTTTTTTATGGGGTTCCTCATCAAAGAATAAGAAGTTTCACCTTGTAGACTGGCACCTCCTTGCAAGACCAACATCAATGGGTGGTTGGGGGATTAAGCATCTTCCTAGTTTCAGTCTTTCCTTGAGATTAAAAAGCTTCTGGCTTGCTCTTAATAGCAATGGCATTTGGCATCATCTTCTTTCTATAAAATATATGAAAAAACTGCCTCTACACTCTTGGCTTCAAGAAAAATGTTTCTATCTGCGGAATGCATCGGTTATATGGAGAGGGTTCCTCTTAACCATTTCATGGCTAGGTAAAGGGCTACTCTGGTAAGTTGGGAATGGCTCAGCTATTCGTCTGGGTGTGGATCCCGTAGTTGGTATGGGATCCTCCTTTATTCTCCCACATGACTTAAGAGACTATCTGGAAGACTATGGGATATTTACTTTAGCTCAAGCTAGAAACCAAACTTCATTTGCTTCGAGTTACTGGTTCTCGGCAAATGAGCTTGATCTTCAAGGTGAATGGAAATTTCATTGGGAGAATTACATTAGGGGGCTAGAATTTGGCAGAATTCGTCTTTCTGTTCACCGCGACTCTCTTCTCTGGTCACATAACAACTATGTGGGCCCTTTAACTGCAGCAATGGGCTATGAATGTATCATGGTGTATCTAGATTCTCAGGAATAGATGCCTTTTTGATAATGGGAAGCTTACTGTTCATGCACTTATCTCCCGGGTTGAGAGTTTACTGAACTTATACCCTGTTCCACAAAAAAAACATAAATTACTAAACATCGGTCCAAGCCCTTTGAAGGTCTTTCCTTGTGGCTTCTTTGATGGGGCTGCTGCAGAGAACATTGGAGGTATAGGTTTTGTGATCTTTCTAAATGATGTCCATTTTTTTAGCTTCTCCATGGGATGTGGTTGTAGCTCAAACACCAGAGTTGAATTATTAGCACTTTGGGTTGTTCTAAGAGTGAGTATGTTGATGGGTTTACCCATACACACAATATTTGGTGACTCTTTGGTTATAATCGCCTGGCTCAACAAACTTGCATCGCTAAATGTTCCTTCTCCGATACATTGGTGTGATGATATACGAAATATGCTACAACATGTCCCGCATGTGATTTTCAAACATATATTCCATGAGCATAACTCGCTGGCGGACGGCCTCTCCAGACAGGCTTTGAAGTTGGATATGGGTCATGGAATCTTCTCTGAATCCTTGGATGGAATGATCATAGATCATGGCCAATTTGTGCTATTCTAGATTATGCTAAGTCTCTTTATTGTTCCTCATTTGGCTCTCAGCATTTGATATGTTATTTTCTATGTCTGTCATGTATGAGACTCTTCAGCCAGCAAGTTTTGCTTAGGAATGTATGTTTGATGATCACCACCGATCTTACTCGGCATATTCTGACCTGTTCTATCATGGATGATGAGAAAAGTCTGCTATGATCAGACTTTGTGCTCCTTCTCTTTGATGGTTGTATGTAGGCTTAGATCTTTTCCTGTCTATGTTTTGATGTGGTTCCTTTTTTACTTTCTGCCAGGGAAGTTGGTATATGTATAAGATGTCTTTTGATTCTTATGAATAACAAAGACTGGTATTTTTTCCTTTGAAAAAAACAGTTACCCATTCAAGGAAAACTTAACTCTCCAAAAACAAGCATATCCCAATACATAAATATAGTAGGATGTCTAAAATCCAAAAATATAAAGAGAAAACGGATCAATTTGTGAATTTTCCAGGAACTCCTCCCAAAAGAGAATCCCTTCTTTACCCTCCATAGCAAGTTTGCAAAAAATATTTCTACCAGTTGATTCTGCTCCCTATAAAATATGAAAGAAGTTGATAAGATTAATTTTCTTCAATTCTTCAAGGATACCACATTCAAATTAAAATCACCTCTTGCCCATTTAATTGTGACCCTGGAATTTGCATACACCATAAGAGTGACTATACCAAAGATGGATGCCACTTTACAAAGGCACCACAAGGCCAAGAACTCAACCTTCATATTCGATCCAGAGCCACAATGTAATCTAAAGGTATACATGTGAAAATTATTTAATAATAAAACTGCATCCTCTGCACAATGTCCATCTTTTGCATCACCATAAAAAAAGCCAACAACATCGTATTGATGAATTTCCTTCAAAGGTACGGGCTTACAAACTTTTACCTTCCATGTACCAAATTCTTTTACCAGATTTGTTATTTGCATACATATTATATCCAAGTCCTGTAGATGTTAAAAAAAAATACAAACATTTCTAACTTTCCATATTTTCCATGAGATAACAACTTTGATCAAAATTATTTCCCTCCAAGGCCTGTTAAATATTTAGAGCATAACACACTTTTTTCCAGACATTTAAGGTAAAACTGCATTTTACCAGAAGATGTTCAACAGACTCATAATCATTTTTGCATAAAGAGCAGATATTAGGACCACACCAACCTCTCTTTAATAAATTATCCCATGTTTTCGGACAGTTCTGTAAGGCAAACCACATAAAGCATTCCATTTTTAAGGGAATTTTCCATTTCCACAGAATTTTATACCACCATTTTTTAACTGTACAATTACCTTCCCGAACAATAGCTTGATAAGTTGATTTTGCAGTGACAACACCAATCATAGAATTTGAGATCCAAATAAGAGAATCTCGATCCCCAAAAAGTCTGCAGCCAACATAGTTAAGCTTGTTCCTATAATTTTCTCATTCAATCATCAAATCACTGATAAAACCCAGGTATTTAGCAGTATACCAATAAGATCTATCCATGTTCAACCATTTGGGGCGTCTAATATGTGCTAGGTTGAAGTAACCAATCTTAGGAAAATATTCCAAAATATAAGGATAAAGCTGAAAGTTTTCTCCCAATCCAAGAATAGAATCAATACCAACCATCACATCCTTACAATCTCCCACTTTCCAAGTGAGGTCTTTACCAATCCATTAATCAATTTTCAAAAAGCCCCTCCATACTGGTGAGGAGTTTCTAGGATTCTTATTAGGATTCTTTATCCAAGCAACAAGATTCATTTTTATATACTTTCCATGCAATACTGAAGATGATAGAGATTTGTCAAAAGGGACACGCCAAAAACTCTTCAACCGTAAAGCAGTGTTTAACCAAGATAAGTTTTTTTATGCCCCAACCATCCCAATCTTTTGGCATTGAAAGCTTTTCCCAACAAGCCATTATCATATTGCCTCTACGTGTCCCACCAATCCAAAGAAAGTTAAAAATGAACTTTCTCATTGTATTTATAATAGAGACAAGAACTTGTGATAAAGAGAACCAATATGTAGGAATGTTGATAAGCACTGCTTTAATAAGAGTTAGCCTCCCACCAATGGAGAGCATCCTGAAGGTCCATTGTTTGATTCTCTTTTCAAAATTTTCAAGCAGCCATAAACAGTCGTATACTCTATAGCCATTAGGTTTTAGAAAATAACCTAAGTATTTGAAACCATCTTCCAACTCCAAAGTCTTATAAGGGAGAATGGAAGGGATACTTTCCAATGTGTCTTTCTCCAGCTTATACTAGTATAAACTAGACTTCTTCACACTTACAATCATTCCTGGAGCATTACAAAAAAGATTTATAATCTCCAAATAGTATTTCCATTCTTCTATAGAGTCTATGCCAAAAATTAGAACATCATCAACAAAGAGTAAATGAGTGATAAAAATAACAACTGAAACTTTTACACACTTACTTTTCCCTTCATCCTTTGCATTCAAAATAAGCCTACTTAAACCTTCAATGATAAGAATAAATAACAAAGGAGACAGAGGGAAACCCTTCCCGATGCCTTTACCACTCTTAAAGAATTCAGAAGGACCTCCATTCACCAAAATAACAAAATGTGCAGAGGTAATGCATGCCATAATCCAGATTGTTACAAGAAGGGGCATACCAATTTGGATAAAAATCAATCTTAAAAAAACCCAGTCGACTATGTCAAAAGCTTTTTCCAAGTCCATCTTCAAAAGCAATGCCCAAAGTTTCTTCTACTTAATGGAATGGATAACTTCCTGAGTGATACCCATGGCATCTAAAATTTGCCTATCATGTAAAAACCTGAATTGCTCTAATAACATAAATATTTTTTATTTTATTTTTTACTATTTTATTATTAGTTACAAATTTTGATTAACAACCATATATAAAACCATTATACCACAATGTTTATAATTATATCAATAAAAATAATCACAAAGAAGTGACACCTTAATGTAATTGCATCGAGAGTAGCAAAGTGCTCTATATCTCAATCTGGAAAAAAATGCCTTACATCTCTTTCATTAGGAAATATGAAAACACATGCTATTCCAGAGAATCAAGGCATGGTCAAATTAAGTAATCCAACTCTACATCTTAGATAGAGAACTTATACAAGGCATGAGATTGTGGGTTCAGATTGTTGTTCATAAATATATTTTCCTTATGTCTATGTTGGATTGGATCAGATGTTCGACAAAGGGTCACAAAAATATATCTATATGTTGGAAAGAGGTATTACACATTTTTTACTTGATAAGTACATGATT
The DNA here is from genome assembly GCA_001517045.1 of Pseudotsuga menziesii. Taxonomy (NCBI): domain Eukaryota; kingdom Viridiplantae; phylum Streptophyta; class Pinopsida; order Pinales; family Pinaceae; genus Pseudotsuga; species Pseudotsuga menziesii. Next base: position 312,990 of record LPNX010424901.1, read on the forward strand.
ATCTTGGAAGGTAGGTGATGGTTCAGTTGTGAGAGTGGGTACTGATCCTTGGGTTGGTTGGGAGACATTCTCTGCTTGGACATATTAATGAACATCTAAGGCATCAAGGTATTTTTTTCTCAACAATATTATTGATCCCAGGACTACATCTATTGTGGGTTAGGGTTGGTTAAAGGATGAAGATGTAGGCCTGGTGCATAATAATGATAGGATTATATGGAAAGCTTATACAAATTTATTGAAATCTTGTAATACCAAGATTTTTGGGCATGAGGGCATCTTGGTCTGGGTTTTTTCTCAAGCATGAATTTACACTCCTAAAGCAGGTTATATTCAGTTGACAAAGTACTGGGAGGATCTTGAATAGGTCTGGTGGTGGTAGGATGTTTGGAAATTCAAGTGTCCACTGAACCCAATTTTTTTATGCAGTTTCTGCTTTCTAATAAAGCACTTACATGGGATATACTTAGAAAAAAAGGGAGGGAGGGACATGGTAGATGTTATTTGTGCAAAGAGGATGAAGAAACGAATTGCCACTTGGCTATGGATTGTCTCTATACAAGGAGCATTTGGAATGAAATTGGAAGGAAATTAAAATTGACCAATCTGTGGAGAGGGTAACAATGGAATTGTGCTTAAATGATTGGTGTACTAAGGAGGAATTAAAGGAGTATAGATCTCTTCCATTGATTGTTTCATGGAGCATATGGAATGCCAAGAAATTATGTTCTTTTGAGGATAAGTATATACTATAGATTCAATGTGCTTTTCAAAGTCTGGGTGTTATGAGATATTTCTCACAAGAAAGTATTATCATAAAAACTATAGTGGTAAAAGAAGAAAAATTTGATCGGACTAGACCATGAAGTTTTTTATGGTGCGGCTAAAGGGGAACAGAGGACTTGTGGAGTAGGGGGCTGCTTGGTATTTGTTTGATAGTCATTGGTTTAATTTTAAAGTTGGTTTGGGCGAAGGAACAAAAACATATGCCGAATTAAGTGTTATCGGGCTTCTATTACGTATGGCAGTGGAGAAAGAGGCTGAAAACCTGCAAATTTTTGGAGATTCCCTAGTCATCATCAAATGGATTACTGGACTTAACAAGATTCATAATATTTAGTTAGTTCCTTTGTTAGATGAGGTGCATAGACTTATTGAGTAGGTGGATCATGTGGATATTAAGCATATTTATAGGGAAAGAAATGTCTTGGAAGATGAACTTGCAAATGCTGGAGCTTAAATGCAGGTCGACACATGGTATATAGATGAGAATATAAATTCCATCATAAATGGATCCTTACATGCATTATAAATGATATGATTGGTTATTAAGGATTTCATCAATCTTAAATGATGATGAACTTGATATCACTATAACTGTTGATCAAAAAATATGAAGTCTGTTGCAATTCATTTTTGAGTAAAATTTGTAATCTAAGAGAGTATATAGAACAAGTTGTACTCTGATGTCTTATTATTATAAGGCTGATATTATGTGATAGATTTGGAAACGTTTTTGTTATTATAGTATGTGATACTTCTAGATAGAAGGCTACTACTAAAACTTTTTCTAGAAAATGATACGGATGGTATTAGAGATACATCATGAGTTTCTTCGTGAATATCTTAAAAATGTAATTTTTTTTATAACCAACATAGATCCATCTTAAATGTGGCTCTACCAAGCGCTGAGAGGGATCAAATCTCTCGAGGTGCAAGCCCTTTCCCCTATATCAAATCTAATACTCACCCATTTTGTCGTTAAAATCACGTCTTCAACATAATATGTGTAGTTGAAAGGCAAGTTGTCATGAATTATCACGCTATGGGGTATCCCTGCACATTATTGCACATGGCCATGGATGATACACAAAGGGGTATCACTTCATATATTTGATTGTGCAGGTAATATTTGTGGTAATTAATATCATATTGTTATGACAATGTATTAATACTCTTATTACCTATGCAAATCAATTTATTACCTGTGCAAATTAGTTCCATATCCCCACAAATTAATTGTTGCAGTGGATGATGCATGTATTTATGCATATTCTTGTAGTCTCTAGAAGCATCGAAAATGATAATATTCATGTTGCTAAGTTTTTGTGGTGGTAGGTTTCAGTTGAAGATGTCGAAGAAACCACAGTAGCAGGTTGACCATGTTGACGTTTCGAATCCATATCAGGAATCATCATCAGGATGAATTTGTCAAATATGGAGAGTGTGAGGACTTAGGTATTAATAATCAAGAGGTGGAGAAATGTTTAGATTAGTTTTGGGAGAATGGTATTTGGTCGGTGAAGCGATTTAGGGTTCCTGGTTTAGAAAAACAAATTTTTATGTCATAAGATTAAATAAATAAAGGTTAAGGTTAATTAGTTTAGGTTTAAAGTTAAAAATAGGTTAAAAATATTTAATTAGTATTATAATAATAAACTATTATTAAATGTCAAATTAATTAATTTCTATTTTTTATTTTTTATTTTTTATTTTTAATATTAACTATTGTTTTTTAGATTTAATTTTAATTTTGAATAGTTAGGTTTGTTAAATATTTTTTTTAATCATTATAAAGGAACTTTAATGTAAGTTATAAAGTATTATTTGCATTACATAGTTGGTTGATATATTTTTCAGTGCAATAAATGGAGAATTTTAATGATAATATTGTTTCAGTGAATTGGAAGGTAATATTTGTATTATTTAATTAATTATCAATTATCTGGATAGCTCAAGTATTATTTGCATTACATAGTTGGTTTATATATGTTTCAGTGCAACAAATGGAGAAGTGATATATTATTTGTAGATATTTTTTTTGTGAGCACAAATGGAGAATATGTTTAAACCACTTTAAACAACCCTAACTCCAGTTTCAACATGATAGTAATGTTTGAATATGGTTATAATATTTGAATGTTTTAATATTTATGGTTTATAAATATTAAGCTATTATTACAAGGGATCTAAGAGAAAAGATTTAGACTCGATTTCAGTATTTTTGTATATGATGGTGACGAGTGAATGATAAGCTCATGATTACAATAAAAATTAATATTTTAAAATCAATAAATATTTTTAAAAGCTTGAAAAATAACCATAATACTACTACCTCTTAAATATATTTATAAAAGTTTGAAAAGTTCCAAAACAATGATTAATGTGATTTAGTTAGAATCTGGTTACATATTTTTAATGTCAAGTTGGTTTTAAAAATGTTATAATGTGAAAATGACAATCTCTCCAAACTTTACCTGTACATATAAATTTTAATAAGAGCATAACCTTATTAATGATATGTAATTATGAGAAAAAAAATGCGGTAACAACTATGTGAAAGGAGTTACTATGGGTTAATATTTCATTTTTAATTTGGGTTAACCGAAATTATCACATTAATCATGGAGAAAAAAATAATAGTAATTGTGTTTAATACTGTGAGATTTCTTTATAATAAAGAAAGTTTATGCAATTTTTAAAGAAAATTTTAGTGTGATTATGTTGAGGAAATGTGAACGTGAGCAGGCTTCATATATGAATTTATAATTGACTCTATTTTTTATTATGTTTTGATATTTATTTTATTTTTATCAAGCCCACCAATTGTTTGGTATATTCAAATTATTTTCTTTTATTTTTTATTTTTATTTGAGCTGATTATAAGTCGATTATAAGCACGTAAGGAGTTACACATCCCCCTACTCGGCTGTATAATGCGCCTCTAGACACAACCAACATAGATCCATCTTAAAGGTGGCTCTACCAAGGGCTAAGAGGGATCGAATCTCTCGAGGTGCAAACTCTTTCCCCTCTATCGAATCCAATACTCACCCATTTTGTCATTAAAATCATGTCTTCAACATAATATGTGTAGTTGAAAGGCAATTTGTCATGAATTATCATGCTATGGGGTATCCCTGCACATTATTGCACAATGCCATGGATGATACATAAAGGGGTATCACTTCATATATTTGCTTTTGTAGGCAATATTTGTGGTAATTAATGTCATATTGTTATGACAATGTATTAATACTCTTATTACCTATGCAAATCAATTTACTACCCGTGCAAATTAGTTCCATATTCTTGTACTCTCTGGAAGCATCGAAAATGCTAATATTGTTGAAGTGAAGTGGCAGGGAATATTTGTATCACATCATTAACTAACAATTATCTGGACAGATAAAGTATTATTTGCATTACATTGATATATTTTGTTTGCATTACAATGATATCCAGATAACGNGTGGCAGGTAATATTTGTATCACATCATTAACTAACAATTATCTGGACAGATAAAGTATTATTTGCATTACATTGATATATTTTGTTTGCATTACAATGATATCCAGATAACGTAGGTATTATTTGCATTACATAGTTGGTTGATAGATTTTTCAGTGCAATAAATGGAGAACTGATATATTATTTGTAGGTATTTTTTGTGTCAGCAAATGGAGAATATGTTTAAACGGCTTTAAACAACCTTAACTCCAGTTTTTTTTTTGACAAAAATGGTCATGTTGTATTAAATTTAGAAAAGAGGTAAGATTACAACCGTCTGATTTTTGAAAAATCAGAGCTTAAAGGGCTATCTATTCTCCTAAGATCTTTCTTGATCAATCCCTTAGACAAATGGCCAAAGACAAATAGAAGATTCCTAAGGCGGAATAGCGGAGGAAAGAAGAAGGTTTACTGACATCTCATTCACACTAAGAGCCATTACCTTATTTGCAGCTTGATCCACCAAGTCATTAAGATCTCAGAGAATGTGGAAATACTCTAATATGTGTAAGGTCTTAGAGAAATATTTAATTCTTTTAATCATTCTATCCAACTTTAAGCTCTGGCATTGACTAGATCCATTCATTGCCTAAATTATTAAAAGAGAGTCTCCATAGACCGTGGCTTCCTCAACTCCTTTTTCCTTCAGTTGCTTGACTCCTTGCCACAATCCGTAGACTTTCGCCATGTTATTGGATTCAATTCCAATATTCCAGAAATATTCCACTTATATTTTCCCCTGTGGACAGATGATGATCCCTCTGCTTCCCACCATCCCTGGATTCCCATTTGAAGCTCCGTCGAAGAACAACTTGAACATCTTCCTCTCTTTCATCCAATTTCCGAATTGAGATTTGTCTAGCCTAATTTCCCAAAATTCCAACTTCCTCAGGGTTGGATCAATGTCAGTAGTAGAAGCATTAAACGATTGCATCCAATTCACCTCATTGGCTGACAACTTTACTTTGTTCCTGGCGATCTGATTTACCTTTATAACCTCTCCCATGAGAGCTTATGTTTTGGAGACAATTTTGCCAGGAGGATGATCTTTGTTCTGGAAAATTCTGTGGTTCCATTCAATCTAGAGGTGCCAGCAGACGAGCTTTGGGAGATTCATCCAACACCCTTTAATCCCTTTTTATTGACCCAGTCCACTTTGATTGCATTCTCCCAGTTAGTAAACCAATACTGAGCATGATTATGAGTCTCAATTTTGCCGAACCAAGGAGTGGTAATCTGATCCCACACATCTCTGGCATATGGGCAAGAAAAGAACAAATGCATACTTGTTTCGGAGCTACCACAGCAGAGAGGACATCTAAATGGGCCTACGAAACCATGTTTTTCCAGGTTATCACCCGTGAGCAACCTTCCATGCACCATCGTCCAACAAAAGAGGTCGATTTTGGGAAGCGTGGGAGAATTCCAAATGATTTTCCATATCACCGAATTGTTAATTGCGTTTGTAAGGGTCAAGAACACCCTGTAACCATCGACATATTTATACGAGCCAGTATTGCCCCATCCTCCGCGATCCTTGGATTATCTTGCCACCAGAGCGATACCAGAAAGGAAATTCATGAAATGATTTTTCTCATCTTCCAACTCCACGGGGCACTCAGGTATAGTCCATCCAATCCACCTATCAGGAGGCTCGATATCCCATAGCGTGTTGATACTTAGCCTTTCGGACCATCTTTTGAATTCAGGAATTGAAGGAGATATCGTGTTCCCCATGATTGAATCATGCCATAAATTAATTTGTTTACCATTACCTGGAACCCAGTGCAGATCTTCTTGGAATTTTGGCAATGCCTTCTGGTAGAAAGTGAAGATTGGAGAGCCATGCCTGATCTTGGGGACCTTATCCAAACACCTAAGTCTTTGCCCAACAAAATATTTTTCCATATTACCTTACAATTGTAGGAGGGCTTTCGGTCCACCATGTTCCAAAGTAACTTAGAACCCATTGCCAGATTTTGGAACTTCAATTCTTTTATCTGGAGGCCTCCTTCCAGCTGAGATAGTTTGATTTGTTTTCCAGCTAATGAGAGCGAATTGTTTTCCTTCGCCTTTTTTTCCTCCCTGCCAAAGAAAGGTTCTCAACATGTTTTCAATTTTTACAAGGATTTTGGGAGGAGCCAATATAATAGAACACTGATAGAGTGGATAGCTGTTAAGAACAGATTTAATCATAACCAATTTCCTAGCTAGATTTAGCTAAACAACTCCCCAGGATAGAATTCTTTTTTTGAGTTTTGGAGACAATATTTCCAGGAGGATGATCTTTGTTCTGGAAAATTCTATGGTTTCGTTCGATCCAAAGGTGCCAGCAGACAAGCTTTGGGAGCTTCATTTAGCACTCTTTAATCCCTTTTTTATTGACCCGGTCCACTTTGATTGCCTTCTCCCAGTTAGTAAACCAATATGAGCATTATCATGAGTCTCAATTTTGTTGAACCAAGGAGTGGTAATCTGGTCCCACACATCTCTGGCATATGGGAAAGAAAAGAACAGATGCAGAATTGTTTCAGAGCTTCCACAGCAGAGAGGACATCTAAATGGGCCTTTGAAACTGTGTTTTTCCAGGTTATCACCCGTGAGCAACCTTCCATGCACCATCGTCCAACAAAAGAGGCCGATTTTGGGTAGCGTGGGAGAATTCCAAATGATTTTCCATATCACTAGATTGTTAATTGCGTTTGGAAGGGTCGAGAACACCCTGTAACCATCGACAGATTTATACGAGCTAGTATTGCCCCATCCTCTGCGATCCTTTGATTCTCTTGCCACCGGAGTGATACCAGAAAGAAAATTTATGAAATGATTTTTCTCATGTTCCAACTCCACTGGGCACTCAGGGATAGTCCAGCTAATCCACCTATGAGGAGGCTCGATATCCTACTCAGCAATATCACACAGTGTGTTGATACCCAACCTTTCAGACTATATTTTGAATTTAGGAATTGAAGGAGATATCGTATTCCCCATGATTGAATCATTCCATAAATTAATCTGTTTACCATTACCTGGAACCCAGCGCAAATCTTCTTGGAATTTTGGCAACGCCTTCTGGTAGAGAGTGAAGATTGGAGAGCCATGCTTGATCTTGGGGACGTTATCCAAACACCTAAGTCTTTGCCCAACAAAATATTTTTTCCATAATACCTTACTACTCTAGGAGGGCTTCCAGTCCACCAAGGTCCAAAGTAACTTAGAACCCATTGCCAGATTTTGGAACTTCAAATCTTTTATCCAGAGGCCTCCTTCCAGCCAAGACAGTTTGATTGTTTTCCAGCTAACAAGAGCGAATTATTTTCTTTCGCCTTTTTTTCCTCCCTGCCAAAGAAAGGTTCTCAACATGTTTTCAATTTTTGCAAGGATTTTGGGAGGAGCCAACATAATAGAACACTGATAGAGTGGATAGCTGTTAAGAACAGATTTAATCATAACCAATTTCCTGGCTAGATTTAGCCAAAAAGCTCCCTAGGCTAGAATTCTTTTTTTGAGTTTTTCAATCAATGGGTTCCAGTCTGAGCTCTTCAGCTTGTTTCTGAAGATTGCGATCCCTAGGTATTTAAAGGAGTGCCAGATAGTTACTCCTTATATCTCTAGTATCCATGAAATGCCAGACATCTCCCTTGGGTTGATATTCCAGCTGTAGATCAAGCTTTTCCTAAGATTTAATTTGCTTCCCGAAGCTTGGCAGTATTAGTCCAGTTCAACTTTGAATCTCAAGGCTATGAGCTGACTAGCCCCACCTAGAAGAATAGTATCATCTACAAACTGAGCATGGTTGATATCTTTATGGCCATGCAGATGCCAATTAGATCTTGGTCTCTCCTTGCTTGCTCGAGTTGGAGGCTAAGAATAGAGGCTTGGATTGCATAGAGTAGTGGCGAGAGCAAGTAGCCTTGTCTTAAACCCCGCGAGGCTTGGAAGAAGTTAGCCGCTCCACCATTGATAAGAGGGGCAATCTAGTGCGAGCTGATGCAAGCTTTGACCCATCTGATCAAGCTCGGGGCAAAACCATACCTATCCATTACGTTGAGGAGAAAGGGATGGGAAACTCGGTCAAATGCATTGGCTAGATCAATATTCACCACCATACCTTTTTAACCATTATCCAGGCTGGAGTGGATAGCCTCGTGGACGAGGATTATGTTATCCCAGATTCTCCTGCCTTTGATGAAGCCTCCCTGGTTCTCTGGGATGATATGGGGCAGGATTCCTGATAACCTCCTAGCAATGATTTTGGTTATTATCTTGCACCCAATGTTGCACAGGGAGATTGGGTGAAACCTGTCAAAGGAGTTCGCCTCTTTCTCTTTAGGGATTAGTGCAAGAAAAACAGAGTTGGTGCTTCCACCTACTTTGGCACACCTCTGAGATTTTCTCACCATTTTTAATAAGTCCTTTTAAATAATATCCCAATAGATTTTGATGAATGTTGCATTGAACCCATCTGGGCCAGGAGCCTTACCATCTATCATTTCGTCCACAGCTTCCTTCAACTCTTCCATCAAGATCTTTTTGATCAGCTTGTCATTGTGCTTGGTTTTCACAGTTTTAGGAACTAAATCCAAGAGCACGCTGTCAGAATTGGTTCTAGCCTCTGCTAAATAGATTTCTTTAAAAAGGCGAGTGGCTTCAGCTTTAATATCTTCAAAATCATGAATGACTTGGTCCTCAGCGTGGATCTCATACACAGTTTTAAATTTTTTTCTTGATTCAGCTTGCTTATGGAAAAAACCAGAGTTACGATCCCCTACCTAGAGCTAGAGGCATCTGGCTTTCAATCTCCCCAGCTCGGCCTCCTTTCTACAAGCATCGAGAATATCTTGTTCTATCTTGATTTCTATTTTATGATCATATTCAATGATTTGTATTGATTCCATCTCGATTCGGTGTGCCTCAAGCCTCCTCATGGCATCCATATTTTTTTGCGCTGGCATTTCTAATTGCTTTGCCCAATTCTTGAGTGATCTCTTAGTTCTTTGCAGCTTCTCTTCCCAAATGAAGAATGGAGAGCCTGAAACTGGCACAGTCCAAGCTTCGATAACAATCCTCTTGAAGTCTTTGTGAGTGGCCCACAGAGGGCTGAAACGGAAGGGGATCGGTCCGAGGTTCTAATCCTTCTTCAACTCGAGCATGATGGGTTTATGGTCTAAGCCTCCAAAAGCCAGGATTTTGGAAGAGGCGCTCAATCCTAACAAAAGAAAGGTATCTTGGAGAAAAAACCGATCCAACTTGGCGGCTATGTGTCCAGGCCCCAATCTCATATTATTCCATGTGTATTTCCCTTTGACTGAAATGACGTCTGAAAGACCCCAGTCCAGCATTAAATCATCAACATCCTCCCTTATAGGGTATTTGACCACCGAGCCACCTCTTTTTTCAGCTTGGTTTAAGGTGATATTAAGATCTCCAACCAGGATGACATTACCCAGTAGGTTGCTTCTTTCCTCCTGAATTAGATTCCAACAAGTCTTTTTATCAGCATAAGAGACATGCACATACATGTTAAAGAGTCTTACCTGAGTGTTAGATTCTTTCTGCAGCAGAGTGGTGAGAAACCAGTGAGGGCTATGCTTAGCATCAACAAGATCAAATTTTTGATCATCCCATAGCGTACCGATTCCTCCGGAGGCTCTGCTAGAGCTGACAGCAGATCTACCTCCTTTCTTCCAAAAATTTGCACTCACCTGGAGAAACATATCTTTCTCCATCTTGGTCTCCTGGATCAGTAAGGTGTCTAGTTGGGCTAGTCTTATCAGTTTCTTCATAGCTTCTTCTTTTGCTTTGATCCCCAGCCCTCTGTAGTTCCAGGAGAGGACCTTCATTACTTACTTTTAGTGGTTGAGGGAATCCCCTTCTGGGAATTCCCTTGTTGTCTAGAGTTTTTGGTGTTTCGAAGTAGCCTTTCCAATGTTAATTGAGAGCCTTGCAATTTATCTTTATAGGTGGCTTGCTCTCGAACTTCTTTGGAAGTTTTTCTTCCTCTTGCCTTCTTCATGCTTTGGGTTGCCATCTCGATTTCCCCTTCCTCTTCTTCCTCCACCTCATAATCAGTATCCTCATCTGGCTTTTCTTGATTTTCCCCTTCTTTTTTGGCCTCTGCTTCTGAATCTGATTGGATCAGATGAGCATTTTTTTTCTCAGATTGGTCTAGTGAAACAATTTCTTTTTTTGGGTCCTTCTCCTCCCCATTGTTGTATATCTCCTTTATAACACTAGATCCGCTCTGGTTCTCAATGGGCCTATTTTCCGGGGTGACTTTCCTTTGATCATTATTCCCCCCTTCTTTTCTTTGTGTTTCTCCATTTTTTGATTTAGTCTTGCTAATCTTTGTTGTTTGCCAACCTTTCTCTTTTTCTTGATGGGCATCTTGCTTTTGCGGGCAGTTACGATAGAAGTGTCCGTATTCATGGCACCCTCTGCACTTAAAGGAGAGTTGTTCATAGTCCCACTTTTGGAAATGGAACCAGTTCCCTACTGTTAGCTTGATTGCCTCCGGTAGTCCAGCTTCTAAATCCACCTCCACACAGATGCAGGCACGAGCATATTGATCTTTTGGGCTTGCTATATCAATATACCTCCCCAACGTATTTCCAATGGCTTTAAGCGAGTTTTGGTTCCAGCAATGCATTGGAAGATTTGGGAGCCTAACCCAAACTGGAACAACCTTGGGGATGTCTGCCTCGAGATCAAAGTCCGGGGTCCATCTATTTAGGTAGAGGCCTTGTGGCTCCATGAAGTAGGGTCCATTTCAGAATATTAAATCTTTGTCCTCCTTATCTTCGAAGTCGAATAGGAAATATCCTCTCCCAACAGAGTAAGAGGCTACATTTTTCGCAATCAAAGGTCTCTAATTCCTTTGGACCCAACTCTCAGTGGAGTTTGGAGATGGTCAGAGTCTCGTGAATTACTCGATCAAGGCCTGATCTGCCAACAAGAGAGCCACATAGATTGTGTCCTCTGGCGGAAGAGAAATAACCAGGACATCCTGTATTGTTTTGACAAACTTCGGAGGGGCTCCTTTAGCAATTTTTTTTTATTGTTCAGCGACAAGTTTCATGAACACCGCGAGAGGCCCAGAGGGCTGGCCACTCTCCACAGTCCCCATTGGCCTACTACTTCTTCTCAAACCTAGATCTGGGACCCACTATGCACCACAACCAAAACACATTGTGCATGCAGAGCTCAACACGAAAGAAGGTTGGTTGACCTGCTCCTGACCAGGCAGAGCAACCCACGATCAACCATTGGCCCTCGACCTCGGTCCACGCAGCAACCAACTCAAATCCGATCAGATCTCTAGATCTGAGAAGAGGGGACATGCATGCAAAGCTTGCTCAACATGAAGGAGCTGGCTGATCTGCTCCTAACAAAGCAGAGTCAGGCAGAATCAACATGCAACCCACAAACCATGAATTGCCAACCATCCCACTGTTGATTCTGCAAGATGATCGATCCTTGTTCTGAGCATGATCAATTTTCAGGGCTGGTATTTTCGATTCTTGCAAAAAACTCATGAGCCCGAGAAAAAACCTTAACTCCAGTTTCAACATGATAATAATGTTTGAATATGGTTATAATATTTGAATGTTTAAATATTTATAGTTTTAAATATTTACAATAAAAATCAATATTTTAAAATAAAAAAAGCTTGAGAAATAACCACAATACTACTACCTCTTAAATATATTTATAAAAGTTTGAAAAGATCCAAAACAATGATTAATATGGTTTAGTTAGAATCTAGTTATCAAATTTAACCTAAAGTAGTTCATTTTTTATTGATTGATTGATTATTTTTAATTTAACTTAAAACTCATATTTTTAATGTGAGGTTAGTTTTTAAAATGTTATAATGTGAAAATGACAATTTCTAGAAGTTTTAATAAGAACATAATCTTATTAATGCGGTAACACCTATGTGAAATGAGTTACTATGGGTTAATATTTCATTTTTAATTTGGGTTAACAGAAATTATCACATTAATCATGAAGAAAAAGATAATAATAATTGTGTTTAATACTCTGAAATTTCCTTGTAACAAAGAAAGTTTATGCAATTTTTTATAGATTTTTTTTATGTGATTTAATTAGTTTAAAAGTTAAATCTTAAAGATGTTGATGAAATGTGAATCTATGAATTTATAATTAGCTTTATTTTTATTAAGCTCACTAATTATTTGGTATATTCAAATAATTTTTTGTATTAAGCCTATTATAAACACTAAAAAAAGTTACACATTCTCTTATAAAACTGGAAAATGAGCTTCTCAACACAATAAAAAATTATTATTCTTGTATGTTGAAAAAAAAGCTCAAACAACATGTCACAAAATTTCTTTTACCAAATATAAAAAAATATTGTAAAAAATCTATATCAATAATCAATTAAATTAAATTAATTAAATGTTTATTAAAGCATACCTAGCTCGCCCTATCTTAAAAAAATTGGAAATACAGACACAAACGTGTATCTACATTGCGAAGGGTGGGAGGCTCTCGGGAGAAATGATAATAACATTTTATTAAAAAAAAATTTAATGTTATTTTTGTCTTTAATATTTTCTTAAAATAGATATTGTCATGTTAAAAGGAGGAATTCTCCGGTGGAGCGAGACCCTATCCTAAATATTGGGTGAAGCTGCTGCTCCTCCCACCATAAACCCCTGTCATCCAAGCCAAGGCCGAACACAGGCCGTCATTTCTGAGACTCAGAAAAACTCTGTTGGATACCAAAACCCTCCTCCGTCTAAAATAATGGCATCCTCCGTCACGGTCTCTAATTCTCTGTCCGTCATCGGGGGTCGCCCTTCGGTTCTTTCGGCCCGTCACGATGTCTTTCCCGCGGCCGTCACACTTGCCTTCCCTTCCTCGCTCTGTCGCTCCCTCTCGCTCACCATCTCGTCCTCAGCTTCATGGCCGCCGGCAGCCGCAGCGCCAATCAGAAAGAGGGGCGGCGTCAAGAGGACCCCTGTCATGGCGAACGCCTCGGAGTGGGAGCAAGAAGTGGGGGTCAAGACACAAGAGGAAGGAGCTACTGGGGATGGCGAAATCGATTTCGAGAATGAGTTTGTTGAACTCCCAGAGGGTACGAAGCTGTTTGTGGGGAATTTGCCCTTCAACTTGGATAACCAGCAGCTCGGGGAGCTCTTTGAAGGCGCTGGAGAAGTCTTGGATGTCAATGTGAGCATATATCCATCCACTCTTTTAGTTAATTAACTGGCTTTTTTCTTTCTTTTATATTTTGGGGTTTTGGATAAAATACTTCGGATTTCTAAGTCTGCCCTTCCCTTTATCCCTTTTGGGAGTATTACAATGGAATGTAGCCAGCCAATCTCTTTGGATTGGATTGGATGAGATGCTGTAACGAAATGGAGATATCACCATTGAATCAAGACCCCATTGACTCGAAATAGTCTAAAATGGTGATAGTAAGGTTTTTCAATTTACAGGGAGGATTAAAAGTTCGGGGTTTATATATTCTTTAGTAGCTATATTTGTGTTCTTATTCAATTTTGTATATTTCTGTTCTAGTTCCTTATTGCACAGAACATGAATTTGTGAATGGGTTTCATCTTGATTGTTTATTAAATTTGTTTTATTTAAATATTTGTTTTGAGCTGGCAAAACTCAAGCCCAAATATGACCTCGTGCTTATTAGGGATCTGCATTCTCATTGTGGTTGGGAAGGTATGTCCCAGGCTCGCGCTTCGCACACAGGCGGCCAACAAATTTGTCTTTGCGGTTCATATAGGCTATGGGGTTGCTAGTTTCTCTGGGCTTTTTCTCTTTTTTTCGTCTTTTCAACGTTGTCAAGTTTTTGTTCACTTTCTTTTTTATTTTTGCCGCCCCTCCAAGAATCCCCAATAGATTGCCCAGGATAGAGTTGGTTTTCTCGGGCTTTAAGTGTTAGGTCTGAGGACTAGCTATTCTCGGGCCGCTCTATGTCAGGACTGATCTGAGAATAGCTATTCTGTGAAAGTTGTCTATGACTTGTACCTATTTTATCCATTTGAAACTCAATGCCACTGGGATTCTGGTTTGAGAAATAGTTATTCAATGAAAACTGCTTAGGACTTATACCTTCGTTATCCATTTGACACTAATGTCATTTGGATCCTTACCCATTTGAGACCATAGTTTTAAAATCTGGTCAACTTGGAACCGGAACTGACTGAGTTGACCGGTTTAATCTTCAGCAGCATCAAACCATAAAAAAAACTTGGCTCAGAGGCCGGTCCGTACTGAAACACCTGAGTTCGTCAAAAACTGGTCGGAACTGCTCGAGTCTGGCAAAAACCTGTTGAAGTTGCCTGAGTCAGTAAAAAATTGGCTGGTTTGGTATCTGTACAGCCCTCGCTGAAGTGAGTAATATTAAATGGTAATGTTAAATTCTTAAAGTAAAACTGTTTTTACTTAATTTTTTAACATTACCATTAATTGTTTTAAGATGTTTGAGAGTGGTTCCTACCTCATCAGACTTCATATGCCAAAAGTAGAGTTTTAGATCCCATTTAGAATTCTACATGCTTAATAGTTTTCAGGATTTGAGGATTGTAACGTTTCCATTAGATTCTATCATGGATGAGGGCAAGGGATTGGAATTTAATCAAGCACATCAGCCTCTGTATGTACCTTGATGTCCCTTGATGTCGGTGGTGCTGTTGCCTGATTGTTGAAGTTGATTGAATGCCTCTCTCATGACCTTAAAAATGTACCCTTCAGTTGAGCAAAATCACTTAATAAGGATGGGAAACTTTTTCTACCTTATTTAAATGCTTGGATTAGGAAGTTTCATCACAATTGTAGGGTGTTGACTATTGTCCTTAGAGCATCAACTTTGAGATTTGAGGTAGAGGCAAGGGCTAGAGCCTAGAAGAGTGGGGAACATGGTGCTATTGATGAATAAGATTCCAATTGATGAATTGGTGCCAATTTGATATATTGAGTCTTGACTCTTGAGTCCTTGACCCATACATGGTACATAATTTTTTTCATGTGGTCTACAACATTGAAGATTGGTGCTCGCTACATCCATGGATAACCCCCTGGTATTCCATGAGGAATGTGGGAAGGTCAGATATTGCCGCTGTGAAGGTGGCTCAACAAGAGCATCATATAAGCCCATTGAAGGGCACAAGCATGTCACTTACAAGGATTGAACCTGGGTGGGGAGGATAATAATCACTCCTAACCACCCAAGCTATGTCCAATGGACAGATAATCGGTATATATATGTGAGTAGACTTTGCATATTTTGTCTCTAATAGTTTGGAATCTTAATATTTTTTGTTCATTAAAACTGTAAAATTTTATGTATTTTTAAGTAGTTCGAGTCATTGAAATCAAATCGCTCTGAGTCATTGTTGGTTCAAAGTTCAAGCCGAGTTGACCCTTGGTCAGTTCAGAGGTTGGTTCCAAGTTCAAGCCGAGTTGACCCTTGGTCAGTTCAGAGTTTGGTTCCAAGTATTAAAACATTGTTTGAAACCTGTCATTTGGATGGGGTGTACCGCAACAAGAATAGAATCTTGATGGATACACTTCATGGATCGTTTTGGAGAACCAATGATCCATTGGCATCCACCCCATAATTTAGAACCCTATGGTATTTTGTTATTTTTGGATTTTGCTATTCTTGGTCTCACTTAAGGCTTGTACATGGTTTATCCATTTGAAACAAATGTCATTTGGATCCTTATTGATATGAAATTCATGTCATTTGGATCCTTATTGATATGAAATTCATGTCATTTGGATGGGCTGTGTACCACAACAAGAATAAAATCTTAATGGATGGTTTAAAGTTTAAACACTTTCTTGATGGATGGGGTGTACCACAACAATAGTAGGACCTTGATGGATGGGTTGTAGGCTTGTAGCACAACAATAATAGAACCTTGATGGATACACTTCATTGATTGCAAATTGCAATAGAGAGCCAATGACCCATTAGCATCCCACCCCATGATTAGAACCCTTTGGTAGTTGTGTTGTTTTTGGAAGTAACTATTCTTGGACTAACCTAGGGTTTGTACATGCTTTACCCATCTGGAACAATTGTCATTTGGATCTTATCCATTTGAAATTCATGTCATTTGGGGTATTGGAGATTGTGTTTAATGATTTTGTTATTGGATCCACATTAAGTATTTTGAATCAAGAAGACCCAATGGGCATTTGGATCTTGCAGATGCAACTAATGTTTCTGTAATTTTCTAACCATGATTATGAATTGATAATCAGTGGTTGCAGAATGGTCTATATTAGGTATACCCTATTTACGAACATATCAGTTTGTTCTTGGTTAGCTTTTGGAAGTGCTTCAAGAAACAAGCACTATGGGGTTTCAACCAGATAGAGTGGACTCCTTTAGGCATAGATACATGGCTTGATGGGCATCTACACTTCTAAAATCACTTGGGGCTTGCTCTTGGGCTTATCTGTTCGAAATTCATGCCTTGAAAATGGCGCAGACCACAGCAAGAGTATAACTGTAGTGGATGATATAACACTCCATCAATCTCATCAGTGAACCATCTCGATGGCTCAACTTGTGCTTTTTGCTTCTGATATTTATTGCATTCGATCAAACGCTATAACATTGGAATTTATTTGCCTGTTTGTTTTTAAGATAAACATTTTAATCTATAATCAATGATTGCATTAAATTGTTTTAGAAGAAGGCTAAACATTGTACTTTAGTCACTATACGGTCTGCCATCACTGGAATCCAGCCAATCAATCTCTGCCAAAATTACAATTTTGGATTGATGATATTGTTGTTATTAATTTAGAAAGGATTCAGCACTCTTGAATTTTCCCCATTGCAACCTGATTGTGCAATGTTAACATCTGATATCTGCAATTCCTTCAATCCAAAATGACTCTTGGTAGATTTAATGCAATGTTCCACGGAGTTTCTGCGATGGGGGAGTGGGGAAACACACAAGGGGGTTGTGTGGAAGCCACCACGAAATTTAGGGGAATTTCAGGGAAACAGCGGGGTGTTGGAGTCATAAAATTAATTTAAAATATAAAATGATAAATCCCAACAATAACTATGACCTTGTAAAAAACTAAAAACTAAATTCATCATTATGGAATGCACAGCTACCATACCAAATTTGTAAATGATACTGAACTATTACCATGTAAAAATTAAAAACTAAATATCATCATTATTGTTATGCAATGTATATCTAAATTCAAATTTCAAACTTGTAAAAGAGAATGCAATAGATGCTGAAGTCTGAAATAGTCAAATAGACACTGAACAGTAAACACAGATAAGTTAGAACAGTGAAATAGACAAAAAGTCTAAAGTAAATTAAAAATTTCTAAAAAAATAGTAAAGTCAAGGACTCTCATCAGTTTCTAGTATCTACTATCTAGAGCCAAAACTAAAACAATGAAAAGTAGCTAAAATGAATTAACATAATGATCCAATAAGCATCAAGGAGTGTGCTCTATTGACTGGTCCTGTGCGGCCATCCACTGCATGAAGGCATCAGGACCATCAATGGGAGTGTTACTGTTCGAGTTTGAGTCACACTCATGTGTAACCAATGGCACACCAACTAAACCATACTGCATCTCATTTGGTCCATCCTCCACTGGATCCACATCCCATTGTGTTGCTGGTCCCATTTGATACTTGGGTATCTTCCTATGTGTAAGATGTAGGGCACTGTGCACTGCAACTAGCTTCTCTGCTCTCCTAGAAGTAATGTCTATTCCTCTTGATAGAGTGAATGAAGTTATATGTGGACCAATTCTTCTCAGCTGCAAAAGAACTGACATTCTGTGACAATAGGCAAGTAGCAATATGTTTGATCTCAGGATGATCATCCCCATGACACTTTTAAAATCTTTTAATTTGCATTAATTTTATTGGAAAATGTGAAAAATCGTGGGGGGGCTTCCGGGCGTCTTCCCAAGGGGGGTTTCTAGGGGTCCCCCACTTCCGGGACAGGGAAACACCCGGGAAATGTTTCCCAACATCCCGCTTTTGGGGGAAACACAGGTGAACATGTGAGGAAATGGTGACGGAATGTGTTTTCCCCCAATGGGGGCTTCTAGGCGTACCTCCCACATGGAGGGAATGCCCAGAAGCGGCTCCCTTGAGGGAAAACACATTCCATCATTGGGGAAATGTTTCTCCATGTATTCACCTGCCTTTCCCCAAAGGGTGACGTAGGAAACATTTATCCAGGAGCTTACCTGTCCTGGAAGCGTGGGGGAGTCAACGTTCCCCACCCTGGGGGGCACATACCCATGGAAAACTGATTTAAGGCCAACAATGCTGGTTTCCCTTGCTGTTATTTTAGGCAGCTGAAAAAGACATTTGGACTAAGGCATATTAAGTTATTTTTATACTTGATCGCCTTAATGAAAGTTATTAAGTAATTTGATATTTATCTTGGTACACAATTCTGTCTCTTGTTTCTTCACCTGGTGCATTAAGGGCATGCTATTTGCCCCTTCATTTGAGAACAATTTTAAAACTTCACTTTAAGCACTATTTTTTCCTTGTTTAATCTGTTATTTTCTTGATATCTCTCTTTTGTATAATTTCTCGAACCCTTTTCTATTTGTTCCTCCATCACAGTACTCGTCTTCATAATCATTTTGTTTTCTAGCTACATACATTGCTATTTGTGTACACTTTTTCTTCTACCTTTATCTCTTCTCACTTGCCATTTTATTGAGTTTCTGTGCGCTTCTGATATTTGGATATATATCATGATACCATCCTATCTATAGATTTTGAGCATTGATTTCTTTCTTAAGCTTCGTGGTCCTAAGTGATTGTCATCTGATTACTGAAATTTTGTTTAAATTTTGAGCACCTTTTCATATAAAATTCACTTCTCATGTCATTGAAACTGCTTTGTTGCCTGTTTAAACTTTAAATTAATTACATATTTTGTTAGAATGCTTGATGAGTTACCTCACTGTGCAAAATGGCCTAAGAAGAGGAAGGGGACCTTATGACTCTGCCACGACTTGAGCACCCCCAATGATCGTCCAGTGTCTGACCTTTTGGACATTTAGTGGGCTGTGCTCTTTGCAGTACGGTCTCAAAAAATAGGTTAAAATATGCATTTATATGAAATCTAACGGTGATATACTTTTTTTGTACAAAACTGTCGCTAGTACATGGATTTACTTGTTTGGCTGTTGCCTATAATGTACTTTCCTATTTCATGTAGTTTGCTTAATCATACTTTCTTGCAGATCATTACGGATAGAGAAACTGGAAACTCACGTGGCTTTGGTTTTGTGACCATGGGCACTATTGAAGAGGCAGAAAAAGGTGTTGAGCTTTTCAACAGATACGTAAGTTTTGCTCTATAAACCGACCTTATTAGGTTTTGAATTTTTTTACTGTAGTTATTAATAATTATACAAGGTTTTGTTTAGGAGGGAAAATTGGAGTGGGGGAAGTGATTGTGAAAAGGGAAGTATTTTTATTATTATTATTTAATAGTAAAATACTATACTAAATGTGTTTCATCTTATCATGTGTTGGCATAAACCCGTAAATGTATTAATAGTTGATTTCTAGTATCTGTAAGCAATAACTAAAATTCTGCTATTTGCAAATTTATTTTGTGCTTGAAAGTCTTTGTTAGGGGATATGAAATTATCGCATTCAAATGTTGTGTAATGTTTAGTTTGCAAGTTTTGTCAGTGGAGCTGCAATGAAAAGTTTCTGAAGTCTATGTATTTGTGAACAGAGCTTGGAGGGCAGACTCTTGACAGTCAATAAAGCCGCTCCTCGAGGAACCAAAGTTGAAAGGCCATCTCAAGCTGGCCCTACCAATAAAATCTATGTTGGAAATTTGCCATGGCAGGCGGATGATAATAGCTTGTTGCAATTATTCAGCGAACATGGAAAGGTTTTGGAAGCAAGAGTTGTATATGATAGAGAAACTGGGCGGTCACGAGGCTTTGGATTCGTTACATACTCATCAGAGAGTGAAGTTAATGATGCCATTGCTGCCCTCGATGGAGCTGTAAGAACCAATCATGAACAAACTTTGCTATACTTTTGGCTTGTTTGCTGTGTAAGGGCTATTTGTGTTTTTCAGTACTTTTTTGTTGGGTTGTTTGAGAATCATTCTGTCAAATGTGCAGGATATGGATGGCAGGCCCTTGAGAGTGAACATTGCTGAGGACAGATCTAGACGAGGATTCTGAGTCAGAAGAGTGGGCTTTTAGTTATTTCTCATTCTTCTGCAGTGCCTTCCACCTTTGTATAGTGGACTGCTAGCTGCTTTTTTTTTCCCTTTTTTCTTTTAAACCTCCATCTGTCTTGCAATCTTGTACTCCTATTTTGCAGAGGTGTCGTTTTGTGTTTTTCCGCACGGTTTTTAGGTTCTATTTGTTACACAATATATTCAAGTTTTTTAATGATAATATTGGCGAAGGCAATTCTCAGTTTTTGTAACTGTATTCAAGTGTTGTAATGACTCACATGCATAGAAAGCATGTAGTTTTCCTGGAAATACTCACCTGCTATTACCAAATATTTTCTGCCCAGAAAGTGTGTGAAGGCCTCCAAGATACCTACAGTTAATTGTTGTCTTGTTCTTTTGATCATCCAACTCTAACTTCGTTAGTTTTAACGAGAGAAATGATTGAGCCATTTGTTTAGGATTATTATATGCACCTCAAACTAGGGTAGTTGCAAGGTCTTTTAGAAGCATACTATCATAATTTGGCCTTATCGGACTTTTGTGTCCGGAAATTCCGAATATTTGGTGCAAGGGTTCAATTGAAATTTGAAAATCATTTAAAAAATCAATTTTAATTATTTAAACATTATAAAATATAAATAACATTCAATTTCATATTTTCTAACTATTAATCCTTTTCTTAACTATTAATCATTCTCCATTCTCCAGTAAATATCCAATTAAATTCCAATTAAAATAATTATTAATAACTAAGTGCTGTCTCACAATGCTTTTTGTTCTAATTGTGTTAAATATCCAATGAAATTTCAATTAAAATAATTATTAATAACTAAGTGCTGTCTCACAATGCTTTTTGGTTCTAATTGTGTTAAATATCCAATTAAATTTTAATTAAAATAATTATTAATATCCAATTAAATTTTAATTAAAATAATTATTAATAACTAAGTGCTGGCTTACAATGCTTTTTGGTTCTAAATATGTGTTAGATGTACATTTATGATATATTCTTGTATATTTGATTAAAAATATTATATATAAGAAGTCTACTCCTCTATATTTAGAGTAACTAATTGTATCTCGTAATTTTTAATTTTTTAGAGTAACGTATAGTCATAGTATTCGAATTATGCTGTTATGTTTTAAACTAACATTGCATTCTGTGGATTTCACTCCGTCTTCGTATTCGAATTATGCTATTATGTTTTAAACTAACATTGCATTCTGTGGATTTCACTCCGATGTGTTTATTGTACAATTAAGCCATTTAATATTTAATCTGAATGCTTTATCAATTTTAAAATTATACTGGTTTAAATTGTATAGCAGTTTGAATTCTGTGGATTTCACCTTATGTGTTTACTGTACAATTAAGCCTTTTAATATTTAATCTGAATGCTTATTGAGCAGTTTGAAAGCACTAGAATTGCAATTTTTGAATTCGACATCTGTGATCAATTCTTTATTCTGAGAGTCTATATCAAGCAGAGTCTACATTGGATTTTTCGTATATACTCGTTCGGGCATTCATAAGCCTGATGACTTCTTTCCGCTCTCATGAGTGATATATAAATGTATTTTGTAGCACAGTTCTCTGACACACAGCCTTGGTGGCTGTTAACTGCCGAATTTCAAGTTTATTCTGTATACCTGTCTGACCTCGGCTGGTCAAGCTGGATTTATTTAGTTATATTAATGATTTTTAACTAGGATCTAGCAAACGTATCGAAGTGTCACTTTCTATGTCGTTTGTTCGCGGTGATTGGTTTTGTTTTGTGGAAGTTGGTGGAAGTGGGTTTTGAGGAATGTATAAAGATGGAGGAAATTAATCATTCCATTGTTACAATGAAATGCTGCGTCTAATTCTTGGCAAATTCGGAACGGACATAATCAAGTTGAATTCGGAAGTTAATTTTGAAGTGTTGAGCAGCACAGAAAATATAGAAAGAGAGTTCAGACTTTACCTAAATAGAAAGTTACGAGTGGTCCAG
Organism: Pseudotsuga menziesii; assembly: GCA_001517045.1. Lineage (NCBI taxonomy): Eukaryota > Viridiplantae > Streptophyta > Pinopsida > Pinales > Pinaceae > Pseudotsuga > Pseudotsuga menziesii. The sequence continues at coordinate 335,492 of LPNX010424901.1, forward strand.
ACTTGACATATAGAAAGTTCTGAGCAGTCCAGACCTAGAAAAGCATACATAATATTATGGTAGAATAGAAAAGCATACATGATATTATGGATACATATGGTAGGCATATGCCTGTGACAACATTTTAAAGAAATTTGCCTGCAGGGTTGTAGATCAACTGACAATAGAGGATATTGGTAAAGGCACTTTTTGCAATGTCACAATGTCACAGGTTCAAACCTTTGCTTGTGCTTTATGTTGGCGGGTTGTGTGGGTGCTCCTAGGGGTATAGTCGAAGCACACGAGAATTCAAGCCTTGCTCCAATTGCCAATTCCCCTAATTAAAAAACAAATATTTAAAAAATAAAAAAATTTGTAATTTCAATTCAAGCCTTGCTCCAATTGCCAATTCCCCTAATTAAAAAACAAATATTTAAAAAATAAAAAAATTTGTAATTTCACAGTATGTGATGAAAAAAGATGAAAAGGATGAGCATCAGTACAACATACTCTAGATATCCCGAGGGATCATCATTTCTGTCAGCAGGAGCAAGAGATCTTCAGATACTAGGGAACAAGAAAAACAGACTAGTACTAAAGCTAAAGTACAGGAGAACCCAAGCATCTATTCAAGCTGAATTTGGAAGTTACTTTTAAAGGTGTCAAGCACCACAGAAATATAGAAAGAGAGCTGCCCAAACTTTGACGTGTATAAAGTACTGAGCAGTCCAGACTAGACATAGCAAGGCTTACAGCATAGTTACATAATAACATGAAAATATTGCAGTCTTATGCCTGGTACAAGACATCTCAACGAAAATGGACTGTAATCTCACATAAACTACCAGCCTTTGATGGAAGTGGATATAAAGCATCAGACCTGAAAACAACAGAAATATCGTTGTGTCAGTAGCAGCAAAAGATCTTCAGAATATACTAGGGATCGACGTCTGAGTCTTCACGTAGTATATACTAGCTGAAGAAGAAAAGCATATTGGTACTAAAGAGCTAAAGCACAGGAGTATCCCCTTCATCCCTTTGGAGCAAACCCGGCTGTCCTAAAACAGCTTGCTAGAGATCACCAGCAACTTAGTTAAACCGTCTCTTTACACGAGTTAAAAAGATTACTTCGAAATCCATTAGGAATCCCAGAGATATGTGTTGCATTCTAAAAGCTCTTCTAACCCTTTCAATAACTAGATTTAAGCCTGTTTTGAGCAATTTATGAAAACATTTGTTGAAACATGTTACCCAGCCCAATAGTTTGTTCCCCACCCTAGGCCCTAGTGTGAAGGCTCCACAAAGGCCAGGGATTCCCTGGCTAGGTAGTCAGGGAAGAAACCCAACTTGAATGTTATATCATGAGATAACATAGCATTTATGGTGGTTTAGATGGAGTGGGTATTGTGATTTGCAAACCTTGTATTTTCAAATCATGTTTGTGAATCAATATGTTTTTTGTATCATATAAATCCATAATTTATTAGACTATTAATTGATCTTGTATCAATTCTAGAAAAACATATCATATAAATCCATAATTTATTAGACTATTAGTTGATCTTGTATCAATTCTATGTGACATTTCTTTAATCTGCTAAATGATGGGGTAATATAATTATTACATACATGGTATACCATCTTCTTTAACTTATTAAATGATGTTATTCCAGAGAATCAAGGTACAGCCAAATTACATAATCTACTCAATCATTACATAGTTATTTGCAAGAATTGAACCTCGGCAAGGAGGGTAACAATCATTTTTTTTCATCAAGAAAAAAGTTTTAACTTTTATATTTAAAAGTTGAAACCAATTACAACATAGTCATAGACATTCAACTATATAAACATAGCATCCCAGCCACTATTTCCATTTACAAAAAACAAAACATTAGAGCAATCATGTTCTCTCTATCCTCCATCTTCCAAAGATTACTAAGCAAACAAAACACAAGAAAAATAAAACTGATGCCAGGTCAAAAAACCATTACAAATCATCAAGTACTCATTCCAAAAGGCCTGATGCCTTTGAAAGGAGAGTAGTGACCCTCCATAACTCCAGATGAATGCAACAGTCCATAGTACCAATACCAATCTTAGAAAGTGAATCAACTACATAAATGCGTTCTCAATAAACAAGCTGGAATGTGATATTAGTGAAAGTTGAGATCAGTTTCCTGACGCTAGCCTTCCAATGTTCCAAGAGAATGACCTGAAAGTTTGAGACACCCTTAGCTTATCATATAATCATCCAAGAATCCCCAACAATAGAAATTTGTTTGATACCATACTTCTTTGCAGAAAAAAGTAAGGCCCATAAGGTCAACAATTTCGCTCCAAGAAGTGGTTAGGGTTCTAAAGCCGGGCGGGATGGCTATTATCTGGGATTTAGTATACGTTCCTGAGTATGTGCAGAGGCTTCATGAGCTCAAAATGCAAGAAATCAGGGTTTCTGAATTCGTTCCGGCTTTCATGGTTCAAAGCCACATTGTTTCCTTCAGGAAACCCCATCATGAAGTCCAGCTTAACGGCCATGACTGGAGAAGCAGCATTGCATGAAGAAAAAGAAAATTCCCATGCCAAGAAGAATAATCTATTGATACTTTCATCCAAAGGATGATCTCGATCTGAGAAGTTGCGATGACTGTAAAAATTTATGCAGTACCAGTAGCTTAGTTATTATAATTTACAGAGCTCCCCCCTGTTCATGGTTTTTCCATCATCCCAAAGGATGATCTGCGAAAGTCTGTAAAACTTTGCAGCTTAGTGTTATTGGTTTTTTTTATTGTCAAGGGATTACAGGTTTTATTTATTTATTACCGACTCTGTAATTTGATCATAAGTCTATACGAAGCAAAGCAAAGGCTGGGATTCGCTTTCTTTCCCTTTTTCCTGTCATTCGTTATCTGTAAAGCCCGGTATTGAAAATATCGAAATCCATTAGGAATCCCAGAGATATGTGTTGCATTCTAAAAGCTCTTCTAACCCTTTCAATAACTAGATTTAAGCCTGTTTTGAGCAATTTATGAAAACATTTGTTGAAACATGTTCCCCAGCCCAATAGTTTGTTCCCCACCCTAGGCCCTAGTGTGAAGGCTCCACAAAGGCCAGGGATTCCCTGGCTAGGTAGTCAGGGAAGAAACCCAACTTGAATGTTATATCATGAGATAACATAGCATTTATGGTGGTTTAGATGGAGTGGGTATTGTGATTTGCAAACCTTGTATTTTCAAATCATGTTTGTGAATCAATATGTTTTTCGTATCATATAAATCCATAATTTATTAGACTATTAATTGATCTTGTATCAATTCTAGAAAAACATATCATATAAATCCATAATTTATTAGACTATTAGTTGATCTTGTATCAATTCTATGTGACATTTCTTTAATCTGCTAAATGATGGGGTAATATAATTATTACATACATGGTATACCATCTTCTTTAACTTATTAAATGATGTTATTCCAGAGAATCAAGGTACAGCCAAATTACATAATCTACTCAATCATTACATAGTTATTTGCAAGAATTGAACCTCGGCAAGGAGGGTAACAATCATTTTTTTTCATCAAGAAAAAAGTTTTAACTTTTATATTTAAAAGTTGAAACCAATTACAACATAGTCATAGACATTCAACTATATAAACATAGCATCCCAGCCACTATTTCCATTTACAAAAAACAAAACATTAGAGCAATCATGTTCTCTCTATCCTCCATCTTCCAAAGATTACTAAGCAAACAAAATACAAGAAAAATAAAACTGATGCCAGTTCAAAAAACCATTACAAATCATCAAGTACTCATTCCAAAAGGCCTGATGCCTTTGAAAGGAGAGTAGTGACCCTCCATAACTCCAGATGAATGCAACAGTCCATAGTACCAATACCAATCTTAGAAAGTGAATCAACTACATAAATGCGTTCTCAATAAACATGCTGGAATGTGATATTAGTGAAAGTTGAGATCAGTTTCCTGACGCTAGCCTTCCAATGTTCCAAGAGAATGACCTGAAAGTTTGAGACACCCTTAGCTTATCATATAATCATCCAAGAATCCCCAACAATAGAAATTTGTTTGATACCATACTTCTTTGCAGAAAAAAGTAAGGCCCATAAGGTCAACAATTTCGCCCTTGAATTGGTTCCACAACCTGCTTTCGTCCAGCGCTTAATCATCTCATGGCAATTCTTTTTAATAACAAAACCAACGCCGCATAAACCCTCTTGCCCAGTGCCATTAAGATATCCAATAGGCCAACCCATAGTGAAAGATGGCTGAAGAATCATCCTGCAAAATTTTCATCTTTTTAGGTTGATACTAGTCATTAAAAAGACTAATAACACCTGCATAAACCCTCAACGGACAGCCACAAATTCTCGAACAGTACCAAATTTCGCATTTTCCAGCACTCCAACGACATAAACAAAGGAAGATGAGTAAACAATTTCATATCAGAACACCAATTAGTTTTGTCTAGCAGTTTAACACAGTCCCACTTAAAAGACGACTGATAATGATGGCCTATCAGCAGTAAAACCCTTTGAAAAAAATATACCTACCAAACAAGTGATCAACACTTTCACCCTCCCTTTTACACATACCACATCTATTTGGCCCAACAAATCCTTTCCCTTGAAGGGTATCATAAGCGAGGATTTGATATGTCAGACACAACGAGACAAACAATTTGACTTTTAAAGGCCCAACAACCTTCCATAACCAAGCATTCCACCATTTAATCATCGACGTAGTATTTCTTTCCACTATCAAATCATAAGCAAGCTTTGCAGATACCTTACCATTCCTCTCATTTTTACACTAGATCAGCTGGTCCGACCTATCAGATAGTTCAACCGCTGCTTGTTTCAAACTTTGGATGTATTTGTTCCATTCAATCCTCAGCAACCCAAAGAGCTGCACTTCCTTTGCCGTTAGCCAATGATAAATCCCATCTTGATCTGACTTCCACACATGCTGCAAAGCCACATAGTTTCGACTATGCAGGTGAGCAACAAGTTTTATGGATAATAATTTTTTTTCCTCCATACCTATGACTAGACCAGCTGGTCCGACCTATCAGATAGTTCAACCCCTGCTTGTTTCAAACTTTGGATGTATTTGTTCCATTCAATCCTCAGCAACCCAAAGAGCTGCACTTCCTTTGCCGTTAGCCAATGATAAATCCCATCTTGATCCGACTTCCACACATGCTGCAAAGCCACATAGTTTCGACTATGCAGGTGAGCAACAAGTTTTATGGATAATAATTTTTTTTCCTCCATACCTATTACTGGGTCCATCCCAACATTGATAAGAATACCCCTCCCCACAGTCCAAGAAATAGAATGGTTAATCACAGGGAGACAAACCAAAAACTTCTCCAAATGGTAGAAGACCAACCTTAACACTGCAGTGGAGTTCTAAACCACATTTTCGGAGACTGCCTCTTCAAATATTTTGCTCTAATGATCTTTCCCCAAAGCCCTTTCTTAAACAAAAACCTCCAGAGACTAGTAGCACATAAAGCAGAGTTGAAACTAGATAAGCACTTAATCCTCCAGCTCTCGGAAGGTATCGGTTTGGACAAGATCTCCCAAGCACACAAGTGAAACTTCCCTCCACTAGAATCTCTAGCCCATAAAAACTGAAATATATACCGTCTAATGATAATAGGAATGGCTCTTGGCAGTTTGAATAAAGAAAACCAGAACATAGGGATGCCCTGCAGAACCGACTTGATTAATACTAACCTACCACCCAAAGATAAATAACGCCCTGACCAAATCTTGACTTTCCACACAATCTTCTTTATCAGCGACCTCTAGTCTTTCACATTATATCCAGAGGGTTTCAGAAAGAACCCTAAATACTTAAAACCTTCATTAAAATCAACCATCTGATACTTCATTAGTGTTTTAAGAGCCAAGAGATCATTAGAATTCAAATTTACATAAATAAGATAGGTCTCATCACTGGGCACAACATTCACATCTAACCATGGGAGGCCCCGCCTAACACCATGTCAGAATGGCACAACACTTACATTTGACCATGGGAGGCACCACCTACCACCATGTCAGAATGGCACACCACTTACATCTGACCATGGGAGGCCTCGCCTACCACCATGTCAGAATGGCACAACACTTACATCTGACCATGGGAGGCCCCGCCTACCACCATGTCAGAATGGCATAGCACTTACATCTGACCATGGGAGGCCCTGCCTACCACCATGTCAGAATGACACAGCACTTACATATGACCATGGGAATCCCTGCCTACCACCATGTCAGAAGGGCTCACGGACTCGTCACTTCCCCTTGGAAGGAACCTCTATTTGGAGAACACCAAGACTCTCCCAGAAGTACTCAAACTTCACTCTAGCTAATGGCTTAGTCAACACATCAGCTATATGTTCGTCCGTCGCAACATATTGGAGCTTCACTGCACCCCTCTGCACTATATTCCTGATATAGTGGTATTTGATCTCGATATGCTTTGACTTGTCATGGAACACTGGGTTCTCTGACAACTTCACACAACTCTGGTTTTCGCAATATATACAACTAGCATCCAACTAGAGATCAAACAAATTAGACAGTAGCTTCCTGAACCATACTACCTCACAACTAGCTGAACAAGCTGCGGCATACTCTGCTTTGGCTGTACTAAATGCCACGCAGGATTGCTTCTTGCTAAACCAAGAGATCACACATGATCCCAAACTGAAGCAACACCTAGAAATGCTCTTCCTATCGATGGCATTGCCTGCCCAATTTGAATCCACATAACCCTCTAGGTTAATCTTCTGATTCGCCTCATACTTGAGCCCATAATAAACTGTACCCTTTAGTTACCTCAGAATATGCTTTGCACCAATCAAGTGAACATGTCTCGGATATGTCAGGAACTGGCTCAATGTGTTCACAGCAAAGCAAATATCTGGTCTCGTGTTCGTCATGTACATTAAGGACTCAATCATCTGACGATACATCGTAGCATAAACTGACTCCGATGAAGCATCACTCAATAGCTTCTGGTTCAATGCCATAGGTGTGGTCATGGCTTTGCAGTCCATCATCCCGAACCTCTTCAGGATCTCTACTGCATACTTCCCTTGTCCTAGGGAGATTCCATCTACATTCTGCCACACCTCCATGCCTATAAAATAATGCATCATACCCAAGTCTTTGATTTCGAACTCGGCAGCAAGCTTCCTCTTCATGTCAGTAATCAACCCATCCTCACCTATTACAAATAGGTCATATACATATAGTAGGAGTATCACTGGGTTCCCTTCTTTAACCTTGTAGTAAATATTGGAATCCGCTTTACTCTTGGTAAAGCCCAAACTAGTCAGGAAGCTATCAATCCTACCATACCGTGTCCTGGGGGCCTATTTCAAACCGTACAGGGATTTCTTCAATTTACACACATGAGTCTCCTTGTCATGTGTCTCAAAACCGAGTGGCTGCTCCACATACACTTCCTCTTCTACGACATTGTTCAAGAAGGCAGTCTTGACATCCATCTGGTGTATCTTCCATTTCATCACTGTAGCCAGAGCAAGTATTGATCTGATGGAAGTGTATCTGGATATAGGTGCAAAAGTCTCTTCATAATCTATTCCTTCTTTCTGGGAGAAGCCACGAGCCACAAATCTTGCTTTATATTTCTCTATGCTTCCATTTGCAGCATGCTTGATCTTGTAGATCCACTTGGAAGTCACAACAGACTTCCCTTCTGGTCTTGGGACAACATCCCAGACATCATTCTTTATGATCGACTGGTACTCCTCGATCATAGCATCATTCCATTCTTTCTTTTCTGTCACTTCCTCGTAGTTGGAAGGTTCTTTATCAATGGTGTCACATAATAGGGCTACATAACCGAAGTAGGACCTAGTTCTTTTCCTCTCTCTATGCATTTCTTCTGGAGCCCCATATTTTTCTGCACCTTGGATAACCTTTCGTACCCATGCAGGTTTCCTCTTGTGAGGATTCTTCTCCTGGGGTGGATCTATAGGTTCCTGGGGTTCTTTTATTTCTCGATCTTCTTCTTGAGTTGCATCGTTCATAGTTGTATTTTGAATCCTGGGTGCTTATGGTTCTTCAAGGTCTTCAGCAGGTTTCTTTCTGGATTTGTCGTAAGCCGAGTCTTCGTCAAATGTTATGTCCCTGCTAATGTCGATCTTCTTGAATCTGGGAAGTATATTCTGTAAGCCTTTGAGCTTTCACTATATCCCACAAATATACCCTTCTTTCTTGAAGGATATAATTTTGTCCTCTTTTCTTTCGGAATGTGTATGTACACTGGACAACCAAATATTCTGAAATGACTGACTTCTGGTTTCTTGCCGGAGAAGACTTCTTCAGGTGTCTTGTTCTCAAGTACTCTATGTGGAGTACGGTTCTGTACATACACAGTTGTTCTAGCAGCTTCTGCCCATAGATGCATGGGAAGATCTTGATCATGAAGCATTGCCCTTGAACTTCCATAATCGTTCTATTCTTCCTTTCTACAACCCCATTATGTTGTAGATTATATGGAGTGGTCAACTCCCTCTTAATCCCTGAATCTCTGCATAATTCTTTGAATTCATTTGATGTGAATTCTCCGCCATTGTCTGATCGAAAGGTCTTGATATTCTTTTCTTTGTGGTTCTCGATCAAGGCTTTGAACTCTTTGAACTTACTGAATAATTCATCTTTGTTTTTCAAGAAGTATATCCATGTCTTCCTAGAAAAGTCATCAATGAAAGAAACATAGTATACATACCCACTCAATGAACTGGAAGACATTGAATTGCATATATCGGAGTGGATGATTTCCAAGATTCCTTTTGCCTTGTTCTCGCTACTTGGAAATGTCTTCTTTGTGTTCTTTCCTTTCGCACATCCTTTGTAGACACCGTCATGTTTTGCCTGTATTTATGGAATACCTTCAACAACTTTGCTTGCAAGTGGTAGTGCTCTAGTGCACATGTGCAAGCATTCTGTGCCAAAGTTCATTTGGCTCTACTGAGTCATGGACCAAAGCTTATTCTGGTTGGCCCTTTAGCTTGTATAAGTGTCCTTCTTGCTCTCCAATCACAACTGCATCATCTATAGTCTTTCCTTTTGGCCACATAAGGACTTGGCCATCTACAAATGCAACCCTCATGCCTTTTGCATCTAATGTAGAGATGGAGAGGAGGTTCTTATTTAGTCCTGGTACAAACAAGACATCCTTCATCTTCATAGACTTTCCAGAGTCTAGCTTATAATAGGATTCACCACTACCTTTTATTGGATACTGGTAGTCATCCCTAAGTTTCACCTTGTGAGGTGACTCATGTTCTGATAGTTTCACAAAGGATTCTTTGAATCCCGACATATGCTTGGAAGCCCCGCTGTCTATCAGCCAATCATTGCTTCCATGTGTGACAGTTCCCGTGAGGGAAAAAATCAGAACATATTCTTCATCACTTTCTTGTTTGATTCTCTGTATGGAAGGTTCATCATCCTCTGCAGTATGAGCATGATGTCTTCTCTTGTTTCCCTTCTTCTTGTGAGAACCGCCTTTGTTTCCAGGACAAAATCTTGAGATGTGTCCTTTCTCATCACATGTAAAGCATCGGATGCTAGATAGATCTTTTCTAGGGTTATTCTGATGTGAATGCTTACCTCTATCATGATGATGGTCTCTTTTGTTTTTCTTGGTGGGTACTATGAGAGCTTGATCTTCATTTCCCATATTTTATTCTCGAGCTACTATTCGAGCTTCTTCTTGTGAGCATTCCTTCCACAGCCTATTGAAGGTGACTAGATTTCTTTTAGCACAAATCCCTTGAATGAAGGAGTCCAATGACCTAGGGAGACCATTCAAGGTGGTCATCACAATTTTTGCATTCTCTACTTGTTCACCTACTGCTTCAAGTTGTTCTTTGATCTCAGTGTGGTGGTCATCATAGTTTTTGCATTCTCTACTTGTTCCTCTCTGTCGAGTCGAGGGGCGAGGACATGAAAAAAATAATAAAATAATGTTTATGAATTTTGGAGGAAGAGTGAGAAAGCTATTTTTTTCATCGTATTTTCAACATATCTCTTTGTGGTTTTACTCAAATTTTGGGCGGGAGAAGTCGTTGGATGCAAAATTCAATTTCACATCCAACGAGTACCCACACTACATACTTTTGATGAAACCCACCCCTGAAAAATGAGAAATATGCAGTCTAGGTCCATCAAGAGTATGTAGTGTGGGTACTCGTTGAATGTGAAATTGAATTCTGCATTCAACGAGTGTTTTTGCTCATAATTTGAGTAAAGCCACAAGGAGATATGTTGAAAATATGAAGAAAAAAAACAATTTTCTATAACAAGAATGCCAAGTCAACCATTTTACATTTTCCATTGTCTAGTCAATCAAGTGGAAGTAGTAATTTGATTGGAACACTGCTATGTTGGGAAATTAGGATCAACAAACACAAAACATTCACACATATAATAACACAAATATGTTGCAAACCTCACATTATATTGATCTAGATTTCTCTCTTAACAAGAGAGTACAATGAGTTCCCTTTATATAAGAACAAGTGACCATAACAAACATGTCTTAATAGGATTTATTGTTCAACCCATAACCATATCCCATAATCCCTTTCCTTAAATCTCTCAAGTGATCTTCATGAGATCCTCGTCCCTAACTTGTCTCTGTCTTCATCCTTCAATTATATGTAAACTTTGTGCATGCATTATTTCATATTATAATGTTCCATTAAATATCACAAGTATGAATTATTCCTTCATTTTCACCCTTAATGAATACTTGTGATTCAATCTATATGTATGAGTTGTCTCTATATTCAATCTTCTGTACTCAACATCGTCTTCAATCTTTTTCATCTTCATCATCATCTTTAGGTGTCATTGTCGTCTTGTATCATGCTTGAGTTGCACCCTTCTTTGATAAATCTCAATCTTGAGTCAATTAGTTGAACTACTTCATCTTCATATCATAGGTTTCTTTGACTTACCCTCAACCATCTCATCATATAGAGGGTTTTCCTAGGCTTACACTTAACCATTACATCATATCTATGGTTTTCCTTGGATGACTTGTAACCATTAAAACATATCTAGGGTTTGCTTGGCTTACATGTAACCATTACAAGAAAATGACCCATGATTTTATATACTGAAAGAAATAACCCAAGTAGAATAAATTGATGATTCTTTTCGAAGCATGAGAATGTGATTCTTTGCACAACTTGTTTTTTTTTTTGTCAGCAAGAAGGATCCTTTCTATTACTTAAATTTGAAAAAAATTGTTACATATTCGAGTCTGTCCAAAACATGGAGTCAGACTATAGACATGAGACTAGAAAATGATATTATGAAGTAGTGTTCAAACTGAGAATCTAGACAGGGTTTCAATTACCCATCCATTATACATTAGCAACTTATCTAGCATAAAAACATAGATGGAAGAAATGGTCCTGCAGTAAGCCATTAACAAGAAAAACAAGGAGCAAAGCGGGGATAGTTAGAGTGATAAGTTAATATTTCCTTGTAGACCCGACCTATTCATCGTTAGCTCTCCTAGTGCCATTCTCCTTAGATTCACGATCTTGATTCTTGGCTCCTTGAGAACGTTGGAAGGGAGGCTCTGAAAGGCGGATAACATTTGTCATGTGGGAAAGATTGCAGTCAACGTCTTCCTTGAACATGCTCACTGTAAGTTTTACCATATCACCAAAAATTTCTCTTTCTCACATGGATCTGTAGAGTTTGAATTTCAACCTCCATTAGTTAGAAATAACTACATTACGACTGAGCCAAAGAAAAAATTCCCCAAACATTTCATTTTCCATGGTAGCAATGGCCTCGCAGATGTGAATTAGAGTCTCCTCGCAGAAGAGGGCTTCCTAATCAATGTTTCCAACTGTTTTCCCTTGTGAAGTCATGGTAAAAGACTTGAAGAAAAACGACCTCAGAATGTTAAACTATTGAGAGGAGAAATACAAGAGCAGGTCTTTTGCAGGGCAGGAGAAATACCAATGCAGACCAGGCTGACCAACGTTTGTAGGAAGAGCGGACCAAAGAACCTTGCTTTTAAACTGATGTGAGGGGATGCAGTCAGAAATCTCGGAGATCATCCTCTTATACTACTTTAGCATGCATAAACATACTTCGAGTACCACATCCAGGTGAACCGCAACATGGATGAGCAGTTGTGATAGGCCTTCAAGTACTAAAGCCATGCGATCTGTGGCATGGTAAAGCGATTCCTCATTTTCTTGGCATATCGAAGATTGGGATACATGCGCGAGGCGCCTGTAATTGCAGGTGTGAAGGAATTTTTAAGCATGGGGGATTGTGGGGGGAGGGATGCCACTTTCCCTGGCACCCTCAACCCATCCATCTTCCCTACAATGATCACCCGCATCAGGGACACTGAGATCTTGTAAAGCGATTTTTTTCTAGTTCTATCTGCTTGCCAGATCAAGATTGTCCTCCCAACGAAGTTGATGGATGTTTGTGTCCAGTTTTACCCCATTATTTGCAATGGAATCCATAAGTTTATTAGCTTTCCTTCTGGCATGTTGGAATATAATAGCTAGATTGGTTAGGAGTATTGCTCCTAAGGTTCTGAGTTTTCTTTCCAATCTCCAGCTTTTTGCCACTTTACTTCATGTTAAACCAAGTTGGATTCTTTTCATCATATGGATGATTAAGAGAGAGATACCTTCTAATATGAGAGGGGTCCAGTTCTGGTCGAGAGCCCATGTGAGACCGACCAATAATCCTTCCATTTCTGCTGTGTTGTTGGTGGAGAAACCAAGTGATCCCCATAATACTTTGTCAATTTTACCATTGCTATCTATGATTGCACCTCTGAATCCTTTTGGTACAGGGTTTCCCTTGGAGGCTCCATCAAAGTTTAGTTTAAAGGTGCCTGAGGGAGGGGGGTCTAGTGGCTCGAGGAGTCCCTGGTAATCTTTTTGGCTATGGTATGCCCATTGTAGCCAGGAGTGTTGGTGATACCCCAAGCATGTAATATTTGTGTTTCATTGTTGTTGGAGGAAAGATCCTTGTCTTCCCAGGATACCAGTCTCAGTGTTTCGAGGATGCGCTTCTTTAGAGTCTTCTAGACATTCTCTTCCTTCTTGGTCATGTTGTTTCTCTGGATCCATATTTCCTTGACCTCAAATCCTGGGAAGAGTTCCCATAATCTGTTAAGGAGCATACTTCTGAAAGGTTGATGTGGCCAGTTAGCTATTGAGATATCTGGGCTCCCTTTTACTTTGGCCGCCTTTATCAAGGAATCCCTCTTCTACTATGTATCCTAAATAAGAAAAAGGTAGAGAGAGATAGGAAAAAATGAGAGAGAAAAACACAATATTACAGTATTTTTGCGATAACTTTTGATACCGAGGTTAGATTGAGGCGCTCTTGGTATCGTTAGAAAGGTCTCATCGAGGGCTATAACATTAGTGTTTTGAGCTTTGCAAGATTCCTCATGGTATATCCTGGGCATGTTTTTTTGTAAATATGGGGACGAGAAATCTCGAAAAGCATCTTTTCAAAGATGCTTTATGAAAAACATCTTTTAAAGCATCTTTGAGAAGATTTTTTTCATAAAAAATCATTGAAAAGATGCTTTCGTGATTCCTTATGCCCATATTTATAAACATGCATGCCCTGGCCAAACCGTGAGGAATCTTGGAAAGCTCAAAACATAAAGTTGTAGCCCTCAATGATATATTTCCAACGGTACCAAGATTGCCCCAATCTGAGCTCGGGGATAAAAAATTATCGTAAACATACCGTAATATTCTCTTTTCTCTATCTCATTTTTGCCTATCTCTCTCTACCTTTTTCTTATTTAGGATACATTTTTGGCATGGTAATTCCTTATGAGTGTTGATACTATCTTTGAAGGCCTTGGCCTCCTGCACCGAAGAGCATCCCATGAGCATAGTATCATCTACGAGTTGATGGTGGGTTTGGGGTTCCATTCCGGTATGAAGAGAGAGACCTTTGATTTCTTGGGTTTGTTTTTTGGATGTGAAGAGATGCCCTAAACCTTCTACCATTAAGATAAAAAGAAAAGGAGAGTGTGTATCTCCTTGTCTAATTCCCTTGGTAGGGTGAAAATCTTTCAAATGGGTGCCATTAATAAGAATAGAGTACAACGTTGTTGATATCAAATTAAGGATCCATTTTACCCAATGGTTGCAAAAACTAAAAGATAGCAACATTTTCTTCAGAAACATCCAGTTAAGTTTAACAAAGGATTTTGAGAGATCAAGTTTGATTATCATTCCAGGTTTTTTGGTGATTTTGAGAGAGTGGATAATTTCATGGGATAGAATTATTCCATCAAGAATTTGTCTTCCTTAAACGTATCCAAATTGCTTGGTGGAGATTGGAGAAGATAAGAGAGGTTTGATCCGGTTAGCAATGGTTTTAGTAATGATTTTAAAGATGACATTGCAAAGAGCAATGGATCTGTATTTATTTTGAGAGTTAGCGCCATTTTATTTGGGAATAAGGGAGATGAACGTTGAGTTGAAATATTTTATAACCTTCCCTATTTTCCTTGAGTCCTCTACAATTTCCAGAAATTCCTGCTTAATTGTGTCCCAACAAGCGTGGAAGGGTTTGTAGTAAAGTCATATGGGCCTGGAGCTTTATCATTTTTCAATTGCTTAACTGCTTCCTCTAGTTCTTCGATTTCTATAGGTCTGAGTAGAAGCTTGTTTTTCTCTTGAGACACAAGGGATGGGATGTGTTCGAGTATTTCTTCCATAGCTGTAGTTCTATTCAGATCTGGGTTTTCCATCAGGTGCTTGAAGTGGTTGGTGAGGACATGTTCTATTTCTTCATGCATTTTAGATTCTGTTCAGTTCTATTTTTTCAAGCAACAATTCGGTTAGCTTGTCTGTTCTGGAAGGTGTCTCGACAGAAGGAGGATTTTCTCTCCCCTTCTTTAAGCCAAATATTTCTGGATTTAAATTTTAGAGAATTTCTTCTTGTGTTTCCCTAGTATCCAGTTCTTCCTGTAGTTTTCCCTCTTCCTCCTTAAGGGATTCCATGTATCCATCCTGCATAATGATTCTTTGGATGTCTTCGAGTTGGGATTTAATTTATTTCTTTTCAATATGGATATTTCCAAAGTGGTCTTTGTTCCAAATTTTGACTTGCTCCTTGATGTACTTCAACTTTTGTTGAAATTTATACATGATAGTTCCTTTTGGAGGCTGAAACTTGTTCCAGACTTATAGGGGGGTGTTGGAATATATTAAACCCACCCATAACTTAGGATAAAATAATTAATCATAATTTGATTAATTATTCACCCACTAACTTAATTAGTTGGCATCTGCTTGCACCTTAAAGTCAATACATGCCATCTATATCCCAGGAATGATTTATTTCTAATTCTGGGTTGATCTTGACCACCTTTTGACCATCCAGAATTAGTATACAACACTTTACAGTAGATTCTACTTTATTTTTCTTTTCCTGCTTTTCTATGGATAAGGTAAAGCTAGTCAAACTAGGAAACTGGGTCCTTTTGTTGCCAACCCATCCTTCATGACTTTTCCTCCATTTTCTAGGATTAGCATGTTTTTTCCATCTCCTTGACAACTCACTCATGCTTTTTTCAATTCGTGAGGTCCTTGATATATTTGGGAAGTGCTTTAGCCACCTATGGGGGTTTGCTATATTTTGGTAAATCAACCTTTTTGAGCTTTATGAGTTGTATCCATACAACTCGATTTTCCTATGAGGGATGTACTAATTATGTACACTATTATTCATCATTATTCAATGGAAGGATACACACCAATATTCATCTCTTCATTCATGTGATTCAATCTCTTTTCTTCTCTCTATTTTTCTTGTGTATGCTTGTGAGAATTCTTAGTAGCAAGATATATTTCCTGTGCTTCTTCTTAGCATTATTGCTCATAGCATTGATCTATTATTTCTACAATGTCCCCATATGAAGAATGTGAGCTAGAGTATCTGTTCTTTTAACTTGTTTTAATATATTTTTGAAGGAATTATAAGTTTAATAAGATAACGAGTTACAACGAAAGTTGTATGTTCATTTTTTTTGTACTAGGGGAATCGACAACTAGGGGCTAGGCTGGTACTCACGTGACACAGGGTCCAGGGATTCAATCCTGCTACCACTATACCCCTAGGTGCACCCACACGACCCGAACACATGGGGCACGGGTAAGACATGGTGATTTGAACTCCTAACCTCCATTTACAACATGCCCTTCATATCAAGCGAATTGTCGGTTGAACTATACCCCTGTGGGATAAAGCTGTATGTTCATTGTTACTAACTTAGATCGACAAAAAATCTTAAAAGACCATTAATATTTAATGTCAATTTATTGTAAAATAATTTACTTCAATGCCACTTTTTTCAAAACAAAAATGTTTCCTATCACAATTGTAAAAATACTTCTAGGTTGGTTTGTAGCTTAGTGAGCTATTGATTTTAAAACTAGAAGTGTTTTACTTAGGTTGGTTTGTGAGAGTTGCATCTATTCTGGAGAAAGATATTGTTCTTCAATTCAATTTATGCAACAAATTGACTCTTTTAATTTTAATAGCTTCATGGTTGTTACAAGAGAGCAATATTCATAAAACGAGCGATGGATTTATTTAACAATGCTCATTGCAATGCATTATCACTTGCTTTTGTCTTCTCATGGAATAGTGAAAGGTAGAGGCAATGAAATGGCGGGTTTGACTCATTAGCCATTTTTATACAAGTGTCCATATCTTCCACCTTAGTGATTGGGGTATAATCATTTTTTTTTGCTCAAGGTAATCATACCTCTAGATCTAGAGATGGAGTCACCCAATGGTACTTTATCATCGGGTCTTTTCCCTTGGTATGTTTACTATCTAATTACTATCTAATTTGATATTATTGCTTGGGCATGACGTTGCCATGTGTACACCCTCAAACTTAAACAAGATGTTTCCTTTTGTACATGCTCAAAATAAAACATGTAAGACAATGATGTATGTACTTATTGACAAAATTATATCGAGGATACTCTTACATATACACAAATGTAGAGTTTTGTTGGGATCACAATATTTTTACATATTTGATTGAGTTTTTTTCTTTTAGCATAAGATATTAATCCATAGACTAATTTTATGAATTTTTTTCCCAAACACCAATTCAATTTTAGTTTTCCAACATCTTGTAGCGTATCATTGCACTTTTTTTTAGCAATTGCTAGTTAATTTGGTGTCAAGAATGGGAGCTGGAGTAGCGGTTATTTTGTCCTAGTCACCGTGGACGAGCCCATGAAGAAGACCATGGTGAAAGAACTAGTTGGTGAAAGCTATTGTTGATGACTCTATCTCTTTGTTAAGGCACCTTGCAGGCAATCCTCATCCGTTGATTGCTTTGATCATGGAGAAAAAGCAAAGAGATTGGAGGAGCTGTTAATCTTTATGCTATGAAGTTTGTTGATGAAAAGAAGGACTTTATGGGATTTTTTTTGTTTTTTTGTTTTTTTGTTTTTTTTCGGTATTTGGGATAATTAATTATAGATGCATATTTGGAGTATAAGAGGGCTTCCATGGTAGAAATGGCGTCACAGATGTGAATTAGAGTCTCTCGCAGAAGAGGGCTTCCCAGTCTATGTTTTCGATTGTTTTCCCTTGTGAATTCATGGTAAAAGACTTGAAGAAAAATGACCTCAAAATGTTAAACTGTTCAGAGGAAAAATACCAGAGCAGGTCTTTTGCAGGGCAGGAGAAATACCAATGTAGACCAGGCTGACCAACATTTGTAGGCAGAGCAGACCAAAGAACCTTGCTTTTAGACTGCTGCGAGGGGATGAAGTCACTAATCTCGGAGATCATCCTCTTATATTGCTTCAGCGTGCATAAACATACTTCGAGTACCACGTCCAGGTGAACTGCAACATGGATGAGCAGTTGTGATAGGCCTTCAAGTACTGAAGCCATGTGATTTGTGGCATGGTAAAGCGGTTCCTCATTTTCTTGGCATATCGAAGATCATGATACATGCACGAGGCGCTTGTAATTGTAGGCATGAAGGAATTTTTAAGCATGGGGGGTTGTGGGGGGAGGGATGCCACTTTCCCTGGCAACCTCAACCCATCCATCTTACCTACAACGATCACCTGCATCAGGGACACTGAGATCTTGTGAAGCGATCTAGTTCTCTCTACTTGCTAGATCAAGATTGTCCTCCCAGCGAAGCTGATGGATGTTTCTGTCCATGTTTACCCCCTGATTTGTAATGGAATCCATTAGTTTATTAGCTTTCCTTCTGGCATGTTGGAATATAATAGCTAGATTGGTTAGGAGTATTGCTCCTAAGGTTTTGATTCTTTTCGCCATATGGATGATTAAGAGAGAGTCACCTTCTAATATGAGAGGGTTCCAGTTCTGTTCGAGAGCCCATGTGATACCGACCAATAATCCTTCCATTTCTGCTACGTTGTTGGTGGAGAAACCAAGTGATCCCCATAATACTTTATCAATTTTACCATTGCTATCTATGATTGCACCTTCGAATCCTGCCGATCCAGGGTTTCCCTTGGAGGCTCCATCAAAGTTTAGTTTAAAGGTGCCTGAGGGAGGGGGGTCTAGTGGCTTGAGGAGTCCTTGGTAATATTTTTGGCTATGGTATGCCCATTGTAGTCAGGAGTGTTGGTGATACCCCAAGCATGTAATATTTGTGTTTCATTGTTGTTGGAGGAAATATCCTTGTCTTCCCAGGCTACCAGTCTCAGGGTTTCGAGGATGTGCTTCTTCAGAGTCTTCCAGACATTTTCTTCCTTCTTGGTCATGTTGTTAAATATTCTGTTGTTTCTCTCGATCCATATTTCCTTGACCTCAAATCCTAGGAAGAGTTCCCATATTCTGTTAAGGAGCATACTTCTGAAAGGTTGATGTGGCTAGTTAGCTATTGAGATATCTGGGCTCCCTTTTACTTTGGCCACCTTTATCAAGGAATCCCTCTTCTACTATGTATCCTAAATAAGAAAAAGGTAGAGAGAGATAGGAAAAAATGAGAGAGAAAAACACAATAGTACAGTATTTTTGCGATAACTTTTGATACCGAGGTTATATTGAGGCTCTCTTGGTATCGTTGGAAAGGTTTCATCGAGGGCTATAACATTAGTGTTTTGAGCTTTGCAAGATTCCTCTTGATATATCCTAGGCATGCTTTTTTGTAAATATGGGCATGAGGAATCTCGAAAAGCATCTTTTCAAAGATGCTTTTATGAAAAACATCTTTTAAAGCATCGTTGAGAAGATGTTTTTCATAAAAAATCTTTGAAAAGATGCTTTTCGAGATTCCTTATGCCCATATTTATAAAAATGTATTCCTTGGCCAAACCGTGAGGAATCTTGGAAATCTCAAAACATCAAAGTTGTAGCCCTCGACAAGATATTTCCAATGGTACCAAGATCGTCCCAATCCAAGCTTGGGGATCAAAAGTTATCATAAAAATACCATAATATTCTCTTTTCTCTCTCTCATTTTTGCCTATCTCTCTCTACCTTTTTTCTTATTTAGGATACATTTTGGGCTTGGTAATTCCTTATGAGTGTTGATTCTATCATTGAAGGCCTTGGCCTCCTACATCGAAGAGCATCCCATGAGCATAGTATCATCTACGAGTTGATGGTGGGTTTGGGGTTCCATTCCGGTATGAAGAGAGAGACCTTTGATTTCCTGGGTTTGTTTTTTGGATTTGAAGAGACGCCCTAAACCTTCTACCATTAAGATAAAAATAAAAGGAGAGTGTGCCAATATCCTTGTCTAATTCCCTTGGTAGGGTGAAAATATTTCAAAGGGGTGCCATTAATAAGAATATAGTACAACATTGTTGATATCAAATTAAGGATCTATTTTACCCAATGGTTGCAAAAACTAAAAGATAGCAACATTTTCTTCAGAAACATCCAGTTAATTTTATCAAAGGATTTTGAGAGATAAAGTTTGATTATCATTCCAGGATTTTTGGTGATTTTGAGAGAGTGGCTAATTTCATGGGATATAATTATTCCATCAAGAATTTGTCTTCCTTCAACGTATCCAGATTGCTCGGTGGAGATTGGAGAAGATAAGAGAGGTTTGAGCATGTTAGCAATGGTTTTAGTAATGATTTTAAAGATGACATTACAAAGAGCAACGGGTCTGTATTGATTTGGAGAGTTGGCTCCATTTTATTTGGGAATAAGGGAGATGAACGTTGAGTTGAAAGATTTTAGAACCTTCCCTGTTTTCCTTGAGTCCTCTACAATTTCCAGAACTTCCTGCTTAATGGTGTCCCAACAAGCGTGGAAAGGTTTGTATTAAAGTCATATGGGCCTGGAGCTTTATCATTTTTCAGTTGCTTAACTGCTTCCTCTAGTTCTTCCATTTCTATAGGTTTGAGTAGAAGCTTGTTTTTCTCTTGAGACACAAGGGATGGGATGTCTTCGAGTATTTCTTCCATAGCTGTATTTCTATTCAGATCTGGGTTTTCCATCAGGTGCTTGAAGTGGTTGGTGAGGACATGTTCTATTTCTTCATGCATTTCAGTTTCTGTTCCATTTTGGTTTTTCAAGCGACAATTTGGTTAGCTTGTCTGTGTTGGATGGTGGCTCGAAAGAAGGAGGATCATTAGAGGAAATTTGGGGTCTAAAATGGGCCTTATAAGAAAACGCGCCAACAATAAGTTCTTGTGAGTTGGAATTCAAGAACCAATAGAATTCCAATAAAATGAGTCAACCATAATGGTTGAATTGACATATTTGTCATAAAAAAAAACTACTTTTTGTGTTTGTATTTTCGACATATCTCCTTGTGTTTTTACTCAAATTTCGATCGGGAGAGCTCGTTGGATGCGGAATTTGATTCCGCATCTAACGAGTACCAACATTGCATAATTTTGACGTCCTTCTGGAGGCTGAAACTTGTTCCAGAATTATAGGGGGGTGTTGGAATATATTAAACCCACTGATAACCTAGGAAAAAATAATTAATCATTATTTGATTAATTATTCACCCACTAACTTAATTAGTTGGCATCCACTTGCACCTTAAAGTCAATACATGCCATCTATATCCTAGGAATGGTTTATTTCTAATTCTGGGTTGATCTTGACCACCTTTTGACCATCTAGAATTAGTATACAACACTTTACAATAGATTTTGCTTTATTCTGCTTTTCCTGCTTTTCTATGGATAAGGTAAAGCTAGTCAAACTAGGAAACTGGGTCCTTTTGTTGCCAACCCATCCTTCATGAATTTTCCTCCATTTTCTAGGATTAGCATGTTTTTTCCATCTCCTTGACAACTCACTCATGCTTTTTCCAATTCGTGAGGTCCTTGATAGATTTGGGAAGTGCTTTAGCCACCTATGGGGGTTTGCTATATTTTGGTAAATCAGCCTTTTTGAGCTTTATGAGTTGTCTCCATACAACTCGATTTTCCTATGAGAGATGTACTATTTATGTACACTATTATTCATCATTATTCAATGTAAGGATACACACCAATATTCATCTCTTCATTCATGTGATTCAATCTCTTTTCTTCTCTCTATTTTTCCTGTGTATGCTTGTGAGAATTCTTAGTAGCAAGATATATTTCATGTGCTTCTTCTTAGCATTATTGTTCATAGCATTGATCTATTATTTCTACAATGTCCCCATATGAATAATGCGAGCTAGAGTATCTGTTCTTTTAACTTGTTTTAATATATTTTTGAAGGAACTATAAGTTTAATAAGATAACGAGTTAGAACGAAAGTTGTATGTTCATTTTTTTTGTACTAGTGGAATCAACAACTGGGGACTAGGATGGTACTCGCGTGACATGGGGTCCAGGGATTCAATCCTGCTACTACTATACCCCTAGGTGCACCCACATGACCCGAACTCATGGGGCACGGGTAAGACATGGTGATTTGAACTCATAACCTCCATTTACAACATGCCCTTCATATCAAGCAAATTGTCGATTGATCTACACCCCTGCGGGATAAAGTTGTATGTTCATTGTTACTAACTTAGATCGACAAAAAATCTTAAAATACCATTAATATTTAATGTCAATTTATTGTAAAATAATTTACTTCAATGCCACTTTTTTCAAAACAAAAATGTTTCCTATCATAATTGTAAAAATACTTCTAGGTTGGTTTGTAGCTTAGTGAGCTATTGATTTTAAAACTACAAGTGTTTTAATTAGGTTGGTTTGTGAGATGTGCATCTATTCTAGAGAAAGATATTGTTCTTCAATCCAATTTATGTAACAAATTGACTCTTTTAATTTTATTAGCTTCATGGTTGTTACAAGATAGCAATACTCACAAGACGAGCAATGGATTTATTTAACAATGCTCATTGCAATGCATTATCACTTGCTTTTGTCTTCTCATGGAATGGTGAAAGGTAGAGGCAATGCAATCGCGGGTTTGACTCATTATCCATTTTTATACAAGTGTCCATATATTCCACCTTAGTGGTTGGGGTATAATCGTTTTTTTAGCTCAAGGTAATGATACCTCTAGATCTAGAGATGGAGTCACCCAATGGTACTTTATCATCGGGTATTTTCCCTTGGCATGTTTACTATCTAATTACTATATAATTTGATATTATTTCTTGGGCATGATGTTGCCATGTGTACAAGCTCAAAATAAAACAAGATGTTTCCTTTTGTACATGCTCAAAATAAAACATGTAGGACAATGATGTATGTACTTATTGACAAAATTATATCAAGGATACTCTTCCATATACACAAATGTAGAGTTTTGTTGAGATCACAATTTTTTACATATTTGATTGAGGTTTTTTCTTTTAGCGTAAGATATTAATCCATAGACTAATTTTACGGTTTTTTTCCCAAACACCAATTCAATTTTAGTTTTCAACATCTTGTCGCGTATCTTTGCCCCCCCCCTTTTTTTGGCAATTGCTAGTTAATTTGGTGTCAAGAAAGGGACCTGGAGTAGCGGTTCTTTTGTCCTAGTCACCGTGGACGAGCCCATGAAGAAGACCATGGTGAAAGAACTAGTTGGTGAAAGTTATTGTTGATGAATCTATCTCTCTGTTAAGGCACCTTGCAGACAATCCTCATTGTTTGAGTGCTTTGATCGAGTGTTCGAGGGTCATCATGGAGAAAATGCAAAGAGATCGGAGGAGCTGTTAATATTTATGCTATGAAGTTTGTGGATGAAAAGAAGGACTTTGTGGGATTTTTCTTCAGTATTTGGGATAATTAATTATAGATGCATATTTGGAGTATAATTATTTTGTGAAAGAAGACTAGTACAAGTCACTGTAATCAATAACATATTCAAGGTATGGCTAAATCGGTGAAAGGAATTGAATTCTATCCTCCTCACGTTGTCACACAAGGTAGAAGACATGATTGTGTTGTTGTTGTTGTGATGAAAGGATTTGAAGACTATTGAGTTTTTTTGGTGTTTTGGAAACATTGATACAACTTCCTTGAACGTGGCACTACCTTGAAGTTGAGTGAAACCTTAATCCACAACGATTGAGTGTGTCTTTTTGAAAACTGCATCTTGGAAGATGACCGAGATGAAGATGATAAGACAAGCCTAGAAGAGCGTGGATACAACCTACATGGAAGACTGGTATAATTGTTTGTTTGGTATAATATTGGTCAAAATCTGCAGATACACAATTTCATAGTGAAACTAGAAGCTAGATGTTTCCTCTCTTCGCTAATGACTGGCATGACATGATTGTAACATCCTTACAACATGTATAATATTTAATGCTGAGATTGTATTGTAAAGAACTCATCCTGCAGAGAACGTTATTTCTACCTTGAAGACTGCATTGTGTTGCCATTGTAAACTATTGCAGAAATTATTGGATAATAGTCTGATAGATAGCTGAAAGTACTAAGTTTTCCCATTTGAAGGACCTAAGAAAGTTTGCTTTCTGTTTCTACAGCTGTTCTAAAAGAAGAAATCGGAGAAGAAAACCATCTGAGAATTCAGGTATAGCAGATTCTTGAATTCAACAGTCATATGTGTAACTTGTAAAATTGTGTTTGTTTGCAAGTTCAAGTAGGCTTTTGGTACCTGCATCTATGTTTTGTATAGTACCAAAACTGAGGAAATGTTGAATTGTATTGCATGTGGGTGCATTTTCCGCTGAGACCGACATCCCCCATCCCTCATAATTTGAGTCTGTTGAGTCTTCTTTGTAAATGGAAGAGTTGCAAGAATCCCTATGAACTTCTTGTAGATGGAGTGTTTTCCTCTTACCAGACTTCTCTTGCACATGGCATGGGGGAACATGATTTCAGGCTTCAATTTTTGAATCCTCCTTCTGATAAGAAGCAACCATGGCCTTCCTCAAGTAAGGCATATCAAGCGATCCTGAGCCACAACCAGTTTGGGAGGCCAGATTCAGTGATGTAGCCACACAAACAGAAGAGAACCTGCCTCGGAGTACTCATGTGTTGTGTGTCTAGTTTTGACACCATGAGACTCTCCTCTCCTCACGTTGTCTTTGACAGGGGGGAAATGAAGACCATCAAAAACAAGCGAGCAAGATCAAGCGAGCTTGAAATTCCATGTTTGATTGAGCTCCACTTGGTTGGTGGTTTGCCTAAAACCACTGGTTTCAAGAGCATTTTTTATTATAGCAGAAGACAATGCAATCTTATAGCTAACTTGCTTGGAAAATTATTGTCAAGATGGAAATGTTCAACAAGTATAGTTGTTCACTTCTTATTTCAGCTCTTCAGATGGTTTGTGGTCATCCTAAAACCACCAATTCAGTAAAAGACATCAACCTCCTGTTGCTTCTGCAAGAGAACCTTTGAACCTTCGTTCGAGGTCCCACACAGAAGCTCTGAGCATTCACACCAAGTTCGAGAGTTGGTGGTCAGCCTTAAATCATCCACAATAGAAGATTTCAACTTCTTCTAGCACCTTGGTTGGTTGCAAAACCACCTTTTTAGAGAGCACTTGTATTAGGAAAAGACAATGCAATCTTCTAGCTAACTTGCTTGGCAATTTAGATTGTCAAGATGGAAATGCTCAGCAATTGGTAGTTGTTCACTTCCATTTATTCATTTTTTTTTCTTGGACTCATATACACCCTTCGTATTATGGGGGGAATTTGTTGGAACCTAATCCTTAGTGTGAGGAATATAATTGTGCAAGGAGACCAAGAGTCACTTGGGAGTCCAAGAGACCTTTTGGAATTTGAAACCCAAGAGGGATTCTCATATATAAACATAGATTTAATTAAGTGAGAATGAAGGTGCTTAACACTTATCCTTCTATCTTCGTGTGATTTCTGACTATCTGCTCCAATGGGGATTCTTACAAAGGTAACGATGAAGGAATGTTGAACATGTTGTGGAAGTTGAGAAGTCAAGTATTAGAGAAAATTTGGGGTCTAAAATGGGCCTCATAAGGAAAATAATAAAATAACAGTTAAAATAATAAAACAATGTTTATGAATTTTGGAGGAAGAGTTAGAAACTATTTTTTTCATCTTATTTTCAACATATCTCCTTGTGGTTCTACTCAAATTCTGGGCAGGAGAAGTCGTTGGATGCAAAATTCACTTCCACATCCAGCGAGTACCCACACTATATACTTTTGATGAAACTCACCTCTGAAAAATGAGAAATATGCAGTTTGGGTCCATCAAAAGTATGTAGTGTGGGTACTCGTTGAATGCGAAATTGAATTCTGCATCCAACGAGTAATTTTGCTCAAAATTTGAGTAAAACCAGATGGAGATATGTTGAAAATATGAAGAAAAAAAGTAATTTTCTATGACAAGAATGCCATGTCAACCATTTTACATTTTTCATTGTCTAGTCAATTAAGTGGTAGTAGTAATTTGATTGGAACACTGCTATGTTGGGAAGTTAGGATCAACAAACAAAAAACATTCACACATATAATAACACAAATATTTCGCAAACCTCACATTATATTGATCTATATTTCTCTCTTAACAAAAGAGTACAATGAGGTCCCTTTATATAAGAACAAGTGACCATAACAAACATGTCTTAATATGATTTATTGTTCAACCCATAACTATATCCCATAATCCATTTCCTTAAATCTCTCAAGCGATATTCATGAGATCCCCGTCCCTAACTTGTCTTTTTGTCTTCATCCTTGAATTATATGTAAACTTTGTGCATGCATTATTTCATATTATAATGTTCCATTAAATATCATAAGTATGAATTATTCCTTCATTTTCACCCTTAATGAATACTTGTGATTCAATCTATATATATGAGTTGTCTCTATCTTCAATCTTTTGTACTCAACATCGTCTTCAATATTTTTCATCCTCATCATCATCTTTAGGTGTGTTGGAGCAGGGTCCCACAGCTACAGGAGAAGCTGCCATTTTGGCGGATAGACAGTTTTGGCGAAGATATAAGAAGTAAGGTAAAGCTACGACGTCGTAGCATGTTTCTAGCTGCAGATCAGAGACGAAAACCGTAACTATTGGAATAAGAAAGTCAAGAGGAAACAGTACCTAAGCGGCCGAGAAGAGAGAGCTCACCCACTGCACTTAAGGCAGCGGTGAAGACAGGAGGGCTTAGCTACCCTCATAAAGAGAAAAGGAGCAACGGGCCGAGGTATTGAAGACAAAGTACAGATGGGAAGCGGCGCCGGTACCCATGGTCAGCGCCGGGAAGCATGGAAGACTGCAGAGAGCAGTGGTGTGATGGAAAGCGGCTACTCCAAGTACAGATACGTCGACTGTCACTAGTTAGGGTTTTGGGTTACTGATGGGAGAGGCCCACAGTGTTGTAATGGCGAGACCCTCGGGCCGCCTATAAAGGGATGTATTTTGTATTGTAAAAGGTTAACCAGTTAGCTATTGAGCTATTCAGCTAATTAGATAGACAGAGGGAGTCACTGAGTCTGTTAGCTCATAGTCATTTGTATTATAGGAGAGTCGAGCACTGGTTCTGTTATTTAGTCGGTAGTTATCTTACTGTAACCAGTAGTTGGCTCATTGAGTATGTATGTAACAATACACAGGGTTTGACAGAGAGAGAGAGAGGGAAATATTATATTGTAAGAGAAGCAATATAGAGAAAGAGAAGAGATCTAAGAGAGAAGGGCTCCAGGCTGTGTGCGAAGTTACCCAGAAGATCTCTAGCTGCACATCAGGTTGCAGCAGATCTGTGTACCCTCCCAAGTTATAATAAACATAGTTCTGTGGACGTATATTCTACCCTGGAAGTGAACCACTACTTTAGAGTCTCCTTGCAGAAGAGGGCTTCCCAGTCAATGTTTCCAACTGCTTTCCCTTGTGAATTCATGGTAGAAGAATTGAAGAAAAACGACCTCAGAATGTTAAACTGTTGAGAGGAGAAATATGAGAGCATGTCTTTCATAGGGGAGGAGAAATACCAGTGCAAACCAGGCTAACCAGTGTTTGTAGGCAGAGTGGACCAAAGAACCTTACTTTCGTACTGCTGCGAGGGGATGCAGTCACTAATATCAGAAATCATCCTGTTATACTACTTCACGTGTGCATGAACATCCTTCGAGTATCGGTTCCAGGTGAACCACAACATGGCTGAGCAATTGTGATAGGCCTTCAAGCACCGAAGCCATGTGATCTGTGGCATGGTAAAGCAATTCCTCATTTCCTTGGCAGATCGGAGATCAGGATACATGCACGAGGTGCCTTCCATTGCAGGCGAGAAGGAAATTTAAGCATGGGGGGTTGTGGGGGGAGGGATGCCACTTTCCCTGGAACGTGCCCTATCCCCGTCACCCCATTTGTCTTCCCTACAATGATCTCCCGCATTTGGGACGCTAAGATATTGTGAAGTGATTTTTTGCTAGTTCTCTCTGCTTGCTAGATCAAGATTTTCCTTGCAGCGAAGCTGATGGATGTTTGTGTCCATGTTTACCCCATGATTTGCAATGGAATCCACAAGTTTATTAACTTTCCTTTTGACATGTTGGAAAATAATAGCTGGATTGGTTAGGAGTATTGCTCCTAAGGTTCCGAGTTTGCTTTCTAGTCTCTAGTTTTTTCCCACTTTTCTTCATGTTAAACCAGATTGGATTGTTTTTCGCCATATGGATAATTAAGAGAGAGTCACCTTCTAAGATGAGAGGGATCCAATTATGGTCGAGATCCCATGTGAGGCTGACCAATAATCTTTCCATTTATGCTGCGTTGTTGGTGGAGAAATCAAGTGATCCCCATAATACTTTGTGAATTTCACCATTTTTATCTATGATTGCACCTCCGAATCGTGTCGGTCTAGGGTTTCACTTGGAGGCTCCATCAAAGCTTAGTTTAAAGGTGTTTGAGGGAGGTGGGGCCTAGTGGCTCGGGGAGTCCTTGGTAATATTTTTGGCTATGGTATGTCCATTGTAGTAAGGAGTGTTGGTGATACCCCAAGCATGTAATATTTGTGTTACATTGTTGTTGGAGGCAAGATCCTTGTCTTCCAAGGTTGCTAGTCTTAGGGTTTTGAGTATGTGCTTCTTTAGAGTCTGCCAAACATCCTCTTCCTTCTTGGTTCTATTGTTAAATATTATATTGTTTCTCTCGATCCATATTTCCTAGACATCAAATCCTGGGAAGAGTTCCCATATTATGTTAAGGATCATACTTATGAAAGGTTGATGTGGCCAGTTAGCTATTGAGATATCTTGGCACCCTTTTACTCTGGCCGCTTTGCTAAAGATGTTTTCTCCTTCTTTCCAAATGTTGTCAGCGAAGTTGCATTCATCGAGGATATGGTTGATGGATTCTCCTTATTTTTTGTACATACATCACCATGCTGGCCCTATGTATCCTCTTTTTTGTCTATTTTCCCAGGTTAAGATGCGTCTATGGAGGAGGAGCCAGAGAAAGGTAGATATTTTTGGTCAGAGGTTGGTTTTCCAAACGTTTTTATGATTTTTCATCCTAGGATTCATTGGATGGGTTGGAGAGGAGTATAGTTGTTTTTTTCATGTTGAAGGTACCTGTTTGGGAGAATCCTCATCTTATTTTGTCGCAGTCATCATTGAATCTTCTTTGTCGGGTTTGAAGAACCTCCCAGAATGCTTGGATATCTTCATTGAAA
The DNA here is from genome assembly GCA_001517045.1 of Pseudotsuga menziesii. Lineage (NCBI taxonomy): Eukaryota > Viridiplantae > Streptophyta > Pinopsida > Pinales > Pinaceae > Pseudotsuga > Pseudotsuga menziesii. The sequence continues at coordinate 364,626 of LPNX010424901.1, forward strand.
CTTATTGCTTGCCACCAACTGATATTTTTCCATTTTATGAAGTGATCTTCAGTATTTTCCTCAAGAAACATATCCTTGACTGTTATTTTGTGCATGGAAAGAAGTTGTTTTCTTAAATTAGGAATATTATATCCTTCCATCAGTGCGCTTTGTTGATTCCACAAGTCTTGAAAGAAATTTGCAATTTTGCCATTACGGATCTCCCATAAGCTGAATTTTTGGATTATAGTCCAATTGGCTTGCACAAAGTTCCATATGTGTGAACCTTTGACATTTGCAACAAATATTACAAGGTTCTACTTGGACCAGTTAGGACCATATTCCACATGCCATAGGAGAGCCCAAGGCTCAGATGTGCCTGTAATCCATCTGCACCATATTTTGGCATTGTAGAGTTGATTACTTGTTGCAGGATCTGTAAGGCCTAAACCTCTAGCGAGTTTGGGGGTGCATAAAGAGTTCCAATCCACCAGAGACCATTTTTTGTGCCTCCCTAGAGAAAGGTGCATTGCAGAGCCCAATTTTTTTTGAGTATAGATTTGGGAGCAACCAAAATAGAAAAGAGGTACATGGGCATAGCTTGCAGAACCGCTTTGACGAGGATTAAGCGACTGGGGAAATTGAGAGAACATAAAGTCCAATAGCTTAATTTTCGTTTCAATCTATCAAGGAGATCTTTCGAGGATATACTTTTTGCTATTGATTCATCTAGAGGGGCACCAATATACTTAGTAGGTAATGATCCTTATGGAAACTCAAGGACGTGGAGGATATTGCGTTTGGTAATTTGAAAGGTATTGAAGAAAAAGACTTGGTATTTTTCTTTGTTAATGTCCATCCCACTGGCCATGAATAAGGTGTTGATACTATATTTGAAGGCCTTGGCCTCCTGCACCGAAGAGCATGCCATGAGCATAGTACCGAAGAGCATACCATGAGCATAGTATCATCTACAAATTGATGGTGTATCTAGGGTTCCATTCCGGTATGAAGAGAGAGACCTTTTATTTCTTGGGTTTGTTTTTTGGCTTTGAGGAGATGCCCTAAACCTTCTACCATTAAGATGAAAAGAAAAGGGGAGTGTGGATCTCCTTGTATAATTCCCATGGTAGGGTGAAAAGTTTTAGAAGGGGTGCCATTAATAAGAATAAAGTAGAAGGTTGTTGATATCAAATCAAGGATCCATTTTACCCAATGGTTGCAAAAACCAAAAGCTACCAACATTTTCTTCAGAAACATCCAATTTAGTTTATCAAAGGATTTTGAGAGATCAAGTTTGATTAGCATTCTGGGTTTTTTGGTGATTTTGAGAGAGTGGATAATTCCATGGGATAGAATTATTCCATCAAGAATTTGTCTTCCTTCAACATATCTAGATTGATCGGTGGATATTAGAAAATATAAGAGAGGCTTGATCTTGTTAGCAATGGTTTTGGTAATGATTTTTAGGATGACACTGCAAAGAGAAATGGGTCTATATTTACCTAGAGAGTTGGTGGCATTTTCTTTGGGAACAAGGGAGATGAACGTTGAGTTGAAAGCTTTCATAACCTTCCTTGTTTTCTTTGATTCCTCTACAATTTACAGAACTTCCTCCTTAATGGTGTCCCAACAGGTGTGGAAAAGTTTGTAGTAAAGCCGTATGGGCCTGGAGCTTTATCATTTTTCAATTGCTTGACTGCTTCCTCTAGTTCTTCCATTTCTATAGGCCTGAGTAGAAGCTTGTTTTTCTCTTGAGACACGATGGATGGGATGCATTCGAGCATTACTTCCATAGTTGTATTTCTATTCAGATCTAGTTTTTCCATTAGGTATTGAAGTGGTTGGTGAGGACATGTTCCACTTCTTCATGCATTTCAACTTCTGTTCCATTCTCTTTTTTCAAGAGGACAATTTGATTAGCTTGTCTGTGTTGGATGGTGGCTCGAAAGAAGGTGGAATTTCTCTCCCCTTCTTTAAGCCAAATATTTATGGATTTAGATATCCAGATAATTTGTTCTTGTGTTTCCCTAGTATCCAGTTCTTCCTGTAGTTTTCCCTCTTCCTCCTTGAGGGAGTCCGTGTATCCCTCCTCCATAATGATTCTTTGGATGTCTTCGAGTTGGGATTTCATTTGTTTCTTTTCAGTATGGATATTTCCAAATTGGTCTTTGTACCAAATTTTGACTTGCTCCTTAATGTACTTCAACTTTTGTTGAAATTTATACATGAGAGTTCCTTCTGGAGGCTAAAACTCATTCCACCACTATTGCTTGAGAGGTTAGAAATTAGTATGCGAGACCCAAAATTTCTTGAATCTGAAGGGTCTTCTTAAATGTTCCCTTATTATGCTCCAAATAAGATTGATGGGCCAATGATCAAATCCTGCCACAGTTCGGATTAGGGTTGAGATGTTTGCTCCTCCCATGAGAATGGATTCCAAAATTAAAAAATGATCGAGCCTGGAGGCAATACGCCTGTCTCATGAACGCTTGTTGTTCCAAGTATACATGTTGTTGTTTTTGGTGATATCCACCGATGCTAATTCATTGATTAAATTATCAAAGGATGCACTTGAGGTGCTTAGGGTGCACACTCCCCCTTTTTTTCCCCTGAGATTATGAATGAGGTTGAAATATCCCCCTAGAATCCAGTGTTTTTGGCCTACCCAAAGGTTTAGTAGTATGAGGGAATTTAAGAAAGCTTGTTTTGGTGCAAGCGAAAAGGGCCCATAAACATTGGAGATAATTCCTTTGAGGCTGGTTCTAATGATGTGAAAATCTGTTGAGATGGTGAATCTGGTTGCTAGGAATTTTGATAGGATGATCTCAAGAGGGTTCCAAATAATGACTATCCTCCTGCTAAGAATGTGGCATCAATGGATATCGAATCATTTCCTTTCCATATCTTCGCTCCTAAAGCTTTAAAGTTTTCTTCAGAGCACTTTGTTTCCTGTATAAACATGAGTAATGTAGGTTTTTCCATAGCAATTTTCCTTTTCAGAATTCATTTTTTTGAGATGTACTGTAACCTCTAATATTCCAAGAAATTAGATTCATTGAGAAAGTTTGAATGGTATGGAAAATGCTACCTCTATAGTGGGATATTGGCCCAAGGCTACCAATTTTTCTCCTATGTCCTTGATGCGTTGCTGGTTGCTTCTTCTTCCACATTTTTTGTTACCAGTTTTTTTAATTACTTCATGTATTTTGGTGTTGGGATTTTCTGTACTCAATCCAAGGGTTTTTTCTTTTCTAGTTTTGATGATGGTCTCCTTGAGAAAAACCACTTGTTGAGAGGGGATTACCCCCTTTTATGGATATTGCACTAATTTTTCCAACCCATATAGATCTAGGTCTCCTATATCCATGTTGTATGTGTCATCCTCTAACATTTCCACATCCGCTCTCAGCTCAGGGGGATTTGCACTGGTTTGCTCTTTTTTCTCAGGATCTGCTTCTTTTTTCTTTGTATGGTTGTTTGTTTCTTTAGTATCAGGGTTGTCTTGCATATGATCTTATTGAAGAACTTCAAAGATTTTGGAAGATAAGGGTTTTTTATTTACCTTAGGGTCGTGATTCCTTTTTGTCGTTCGTTTCCTGCCTGAGATTGTGGTGAATCCATCTGCTTCTTTTGTTTCCTTGTGTTTCTATGAGATTGATGGATTGTTTTCTGGACATTCTCTGAATAGGTGCCCATGCTCATGACATCGCCTACATATGAAATGTATTTGTTCATAATCTATGAGTTGAAACCGATCTTCATCATCCCAATTAAGATTGATTCCTTCTAGGAGATCTTTTGTTATATCCATGTATACATAGATACGAGCATACAAGGTATATCTCATTCTTTTTGTTTGATTTTCTATTTTGAAAAATTCCCCTATTGTGTTTCCCAACGCTTCCAGTATACCCTCATTCTAGTATTTTGAAGGGAGTGAGTAAAGCCTTATCCAGATCGGGAGAAAGGTTAGATCTTCTTTCTCTGGGATGAATTGTTCTTTCCAGGGTTTCAGAAAGAGTCATGTAGAGCTGAAGAAACATGGCCCTCCTTCGAAGATTCTGTTTCTGTCATCAAGGTTGAGGAATACAACCGTAACAAATCCCTTGGATCCCAGATGGAGATCATAGTGTCCTTGGGGTTTCCAAGTTACATTGATCCACCATATTAGGGATTTATCTGAGGGCCAAATCCCTACAAATTTGCTGATAAGAGTGCGGTCCTTCATGTGTTGTATATGTGATCTAAGATCCTCTACATGAATTTCTAAGGTGGGTACTTCTTTTGCTTTCGGTAGACATTTACCTGTTAATCTTGTTGCAGAGTGGCTAGGCATTTGCTTGTCTTCTCCTTTCAAATTTTAAGTTTTTTTGGAGCTTGGTGTGCTGTAGATTTGGATCAGGATTTTTTTTTCCGTTATCCCTGAGTGGGAGGGGTTTGTGGCCCCTCCCTTGGGCTCCCCCATATCCGTTCCTCATCCGTTTGTGAGATCCGTGTGCACCTAGAAATACAGTGTTGCAGGATATTGGGTTGCGATAGACTGCATGCAGCGTTGACCTTAACATATTAGCATGGAGCCTCCTCGGTTATCTGTTCCAGATTACTTGATTTTTTGAAAACTAACTTATGGACCTTTTCCGTGAGAGATATTGTTGTACCTTAGAACATTTCAACTTGGAGAATCCTTTCAACATAGAAGTAACTTTCTACCATTCTTGCACATGTATCCGACCACATTGTACTGATATACAAGGCTTTGATATTTCTTTGTCCAATATCTATGATGATCATGGTTGGTAAAACAAATATTGCAAGGATGCAAGTTCAACATTTTGCTTGCACAATATGTCATGTTTTGCAACAATGATTGCAATATTTCTCCTTCTTCTACTTCTGGTTTGTTAAACTACTACCTATAGATAATCACTTTCTATTGATGTTTCTACTTTACAAATTTGATGTCAACATTGCTTGTGTGAGATTCATAACCAAGGCCTTCATTTCTCGGCCTTATAGATATCTCAATGAGATTTTGAATGCCTTGCCCATTCTTGTCTAATTTTTTTCCTTAAAAAACCATTTTATTCATGAGTTTGGATCTAATTCCCTTTGTATGCCTTTCAAATTAACCAATTTCAACATCTTCAATATTTGGTTCACCTTCATAAATATCACAAGAATTATCATCTTCAATATGAGTTTCACCTTCATAGATATCACCATGATCATTATTCTAAGTCTCATAGCATTAGCAAGATACATGTACATCATTGTTAATAGCATAAACCAAATCACTGTTATCACATGAATGATCAAGATTATGAAGAAAATCACTCATGTCACAAATTGCATCACACATTGATTTTTCTTGGTTCAATTGTTTCTTCATTTTCCAATTCCAACAATACATTTTATTTTTCCAATAATTCTCATTGTAATGATTCTATTATTTCATCTTTCTTATCATGAAGTTTTAAGAGAACATTTACCATTGATCCAGTGATTCCAATTTTTCTTCTACTTCACTTATGCATTTTCTAATGCAGTCAACAAAGTCTTTAAAGAATTTTAACCTTATTGAATGTCCTTATGCAATATGTCAATTTCATGGAGAGCATCATCAAGATCCCATTGAAGTAGTTCAATTTTTTGATTAGCATGTTGCAGCCTTTTCCCTCTTTTAGCAATTTTAAAATGCAAAATGAGCACACTCACTTGTGAAAGAATCACACAACAGATCCAGGGTGTCGGGTTCACTCGATCATGCATCCATTTCTGAAAATACAGCGAGGGCATTGGGTACCATAGAACTTACACAGAAGATGCACCCAAACAAGTTATAAAGACTTCACCTTAATGAATTTACTCAACTTAATTTGGCTTGAACTCCTTGCGGCTTGACTTGTTTCAAATTTGCATTCTTGCTTTTAATAATATAACAATAAAGATTCATATCATGGACTTTGAGTGACTTTCTCACTAATTGCAATGCAATACCAATAATCTTGGCTTGACGACCCTTTTTATTCCCTGCAAGCAGGGAATATTGTAATCGGCTAAGTTTTGATTTTTGTGCCTATCAATAACAAATTTTTAAGATATGCTTTTATGCTCTGATTAACATATTTTCCTATGGTTTTAGTATACATTCTTTTATTGCGAAAAAACACTTTTTATTCTCTGCACACCTGACATGCTCTGACAGCCTCGGTAATGCCACTGACATGCTTTGACAACATGTGCAAGCAACGTGGCTGTAAATGAAGGCCACTGACATGCTCTGCAGGAAACATGGCTGTAAATGAGGGTTTGTGAGGCCTTGCATGCTCTTCTGGGTGCCACGATCACCCACGTCTCCATAGTTATAAAATGGATTGTTGGATTAACTATTCCACAACTTTTTTTTTTTTGAATATTTTGAGCACAATTCTCAGCTTGAACTTTTATGAGGTTTCAGCCTGGTTCACCAAAAAAGAATCCCACCTATGTATATTTGTGTGAAAAGTCCAGACAAAACTGGAAATTCTATTTGAATGTTACCAATTGGAGGCATTAAGCCGTGATCCATATCCTTGCTTTGATGGAGACGTCATTAGAAACTTCTACATTCTGTAAATTTGTTTGTTTGTTAGCTTTTAAGCTGCAATTACTGTTTATGTTGGATCTTTTTTATTTTATTTTATTTTTTACAGTTGTTTCCCGGAGCCTTCCCCAATAACAAGCTTTCAACAGAAAGCAAGCTTGCTTGCCCTGCGAAGTGAATTTTTGTCCAATGGAAGCATGGAAGGGATGAATCCCTTTCGCGTTTGGATGTATTGCGTTTTTTGTTCTTATATACACATTTGAATAGGATTTCTTGCAGGAGCTTCGATCTCTTGCTAAGTACCGAAGTACCCGGGAAACACTACAAGAAAAGTCATTTGTTGAGAAATCAGGTTGCAAGAACTCAAAAGGAAGTTTTCAATTCCATAGGCCCGTTGATTCGAAAAGGTACAACTTCGCCGTAACTACCAATAATTGCAAGGTAACTACCACTGTGATAAAATTGCATTGAATTTGCTACTCATTTTTATTTTGGGCAAATACCTTTCTTGACACCATCATATCTCACTGTCGCAAGGAAATACAGAAAATTTGCAACATTTTCTTGGGTTTTCACATCCTGAATTCTCACAATTTTTTTTGTAGTTCTAGTTCCCAAGATGAGACCATTAGGATGGAAAGAAGTAGATTGGAGGAGGAGAGAGCTCAGATTTGTGGTCTCTTCATGCCTTTGTCTTCACCATAGACCAGTCTTTATGTAGAAATAAAAGCATTGAATTAGAGGGAGACAGGTTTTGCATCTCATTATTCACCAATGGCTTCACCAGCAGCCACACCACAAGTTCAATGTTGCAAGCACACCACACGTTCAATGTTGCAAGCACTTCCACATTCTTCATAAAAAATATCCATGGGATTTACCAAACAATATAGAGAGCCCACTCAATAGTTGCAGCAATTAACAGCTCATCAGCTAAATGAGAAAGCATTTATTTAACAGTTAAATCCTTGAATATAAACCCTCGCTTAATACTACATAACTACACCTCTCAAAAGCATACACAACCTTGAATATTAATGTTTAATGGATTCAAACCTCAGTATTTGAATTTATAATAGAAATACCTAGGAGTGTAGCCACACCAATCGTTGAGCACTTCAACGCATAGAGAGGGAACCTCTAATAGTTACAACAATCGTTAACGATAAGCGGATCTATTTGCATTTTTTTCGTTTATGAATTTGCAAACTTCCTATGTGTACGGAATTACCATTCAGTTTATGGAAAGTATGCACACGACATGGATTTGAGAAATTTGAATTTCTTTAATTCTTCATTATTATTTGATAGTTTTATAATACTAAAAATCAAACATCATTCATGTTGTTATATATTCAGGATGCTTACTATACAATAAGAATATATATTTCACTAGTTTGGATTGAACAATTTTTTATATACCCACATGCAGATTGCAACTGCAATTTCTATTTGGGTTAAAAAATATAGTATACCCTATCCAATAATTGCTTTTATATAAATAGAAGTATGTATGATACTTCATGCGTTGATATTTCCATCATCCATTATTGGGTCCATTCTATGTTCAAATTTCACCTCCATGATCCACTTGTCCAGATTTTTCTTCATTGCCTTTTTATTCACAACATTGCCTATAACATTATTTACCAAGGGAAAACACATTCATTATGACACATAATCATCAAGCTTGGACTTATTGCAGTAATTTAACACCTCGAACTAATTAGCACTATTAGAATTGCAATGGCTATGCAAATTAGCATCAATGCGGCACCTATCCCCACACAGAACATATACACTCTACCCATGTATATAGTCAATGCACATAGCCAACAAACATGAGTGAAAAAGCCATGTAAATCGACTAGACGGATCACGTGTTAAGTGATCTCAAGCTTAAATATGCATTGAAGATATATTGGATATAAAATATCACATTATATTAAACTTATGTATTTGTTCATTAATGAAAGCTCTGGCGTTGTAGGGTGGTATAGAAAGCTATGCTACCAGAAACTATAAACGGGAAACGGAACTAGAAACCTCGTTTCGCATATAAGAAACTGAAAATGAAGAGAAATGACAATAATCTCATGCAAATTAATATAGAATAATTTATTGTTGAGTAAAAATAATTACAAATGCACAACATAGAATGAGGTTGAGGTTGAAGCTTTAATGTTTACTGGATTCGAACATAGGTTCGACAAATTTATAACAGAAATACCTGGGAGTGTAGCCATACCAATCATCATATTCCCTGCCACTGAATTATTAAAAGAATAATAAAACATATAGTCATATACATTATAGTCATAGTTAAAAATAATAAAATTATAACAACCTCGGTTACTGTGAAAGTGGTGCCTGTCATGACTCTGTTTCTAACTAAATAATATAAAATATAAGAGAGACGAAAAATTTAAATTTATATCAGTAAGAATTAAAATACATTCCTTAACAAATTAAAAAACATTTTATAATAACCCTTTCTATTATGCATTAAACATTTCTCCCATATGTCCCAACTAAACTCTTGCACTTCTTGTACTTCTTTGTTATGAATACTTTATCCATAATGAAGAATAGTTAAATTAGTTTCAAAAACTTATTTTGATTTAATATCTTTTAAGAATTAAATTTTGTTATGGTTTTTTTTTAATTAAATTAAAAAAATGGATTTTAAAACCATTATTAAAGAATATTAAATCATTCTCTATTGTAAAAAACAACTTAGAGTGATATCAAGGAAAGAATATATTTTGCAATTTTAATAACAATTTGTGTATGAGCGTGTTATAAGATTTTTATATTAAAACTCAACCGCTTGACTGAACTTCATCAAATTTGTTTTTTTTTAAACATATTTTAAAAACTAAAGATAATTTATCAAAACTAATATTATAAACCGTTTTTACTTCAAATTATTATACAATTTAGTTTTTTATTTTTTGGGTTACTTTTGAGTGTGAAATCAAACTCTATTTAAAATCCAGTTACTTTTCTCACGTATATTTGTCCGTAATTATGGAAGTCCTTTGACTATCATTAAAAGCTTAATCAATAATTACTTTTATAACTTGTACTTTGTCTCTTGACGAAATCCTTTAATTCGTGAATATTCGTTTTGCCATGCATCAAATAGAAATGAAGCATATTATTTTCTTTAATTATTATTTTGTCGTATATCAAATAGTTTGGAAATGATTCATATAAACAAGATAGCATTCCTTGCAATTATTGTAAATGTTTGAGTGCCTCAAGGGTTAGTTCAATTGGTAAGACGTGCGCACACTCTCTCAATTCGGGGAAAGGTCACCGGTTCGAGCCTTGAGTCCTTTGGGGTTAGGCATTCTGCAAGGATGGCCATCTCTGCAGTAACACTATGCTTTTCTAGCAAGGTGTTTGAGAATGAATGTATAAATAAATTAAAAAAAAAGCCTCAAGGGTTAGCTCAATTGGTAAGAAGTGCGCACACTCTCTCGGTTTGGGGGGAGGTCACGGGTTCGAGCCTTGAGTCCTCTGGGGTTAGGTCTTCTGCTAGGATGGCCGGCGGTTTACCACCTCTACCATCCACGAATGTGGGGAAGTATTGCTGGGTTTCCCGTAGATCTTTCCATCTGAATGTTTGAGAGTGCATTTATTTGAATGTAACTTTATCATAAAGTTTATGTTTCCATTGGTGAGAAGGTGATATCAAAATCCTTATGAACTCCCAAGTGCATAATTAATATAAAAGTTTGAATAACTTTATACATGTAATGTTGAGAATAAGTATTGGTAGGTTGGATTTATATGAAATTCAAAATTAATGTAAAAGTTTAAAGAACTTTTTGGTAAGTGGAATTTATATAAAATAAAAGTGTATTTGGTGTTTGATTTTTGGACGAGACATTTAACGAATTTTCAAAGTACATTATGTGGCCATGAGCTTATATTTGAGGTTGCACTACAACCATGTTAACATAGCCTGTGTTACATTTGTGCACATTCACACAGCGTATGTTACATCTGTACACACTCACACAACACTTAGAAATCATTTCTCTAAGAACATATGCAACAACAACAAATGACAAAGTAATTCCATCTTTCTTAATCGCTTGGAAAACTAGAGAAGCAGTTTAAAAGTAATGTTCTTTGCTCTACTTGTGTTCTATAAGGCTTAGGGTTTTATCCTTGTATAAAACACTTCTACTTCTTAAAGATTTTCTCTACCTTTGCTCCCTTGTACGACTTAAAATTTATTTGTCAAAGTAATTCCAGCTCTCTTAATTGCTTGGAAAACTAGAGAAGCAGTTTAAAAGTAATGTTCTTTGCTCTGCTTGTGCTCTATATGCTTATGGTTTTATCCTTGTATAAAACACTTCTACTTAAAAGATTTTCTCTACCTTTGCTCCCTTGTATGACTTAAAATTTGTTTATGCCTTTACTCATGAGTTATGTCTCCACATAGGATTTTTGGAACCCAATATATATCTACCTTGTGTTCCCGAATTGCCTTTCGAAAACAAAATCTATTTTTGCATTCTTAGGTTGCCATTTTGTGGAAGAGTTACAAAGTTTGCTTTTAACTGTTGTGCCCCATTCTGCAGTTGTTGGAGTTGAACCAGCTGTTAATCAGGAAGTAAGAAAAGGATCAGTTGTATAACCTCGTCTCAACAGAAAATAGACTCCTCACCCGTCAAAGTCCACCTCTGTCAAAAGGCATTGATGTTTATTACTTGCAAGTGATATGAGCTTCAAACTTGATGCATGATATGTCTAAAATAGTCTTGCATCTATTTAGCAATATTGAGGGCATGTCTTCTCCATGTCCATCATTGTGCAACAATGTCCATGATAATTGTTTGAATTCTGTAAACTTGATAGCTTAACTTCTTTGTAAATGTTTGTAATTAATTGATAATACAATGAAATTATAACATAATAAACTTTTGAATCCTATTAAGCACATCCAGAATAGTTACAATATTTTGTTGTGTTTTTTTAAGAAATATGTTCTCCAACAAAATCAAGGGAGCAATTCACACAGAGCTGGAATATGCTTCTTGATTCAATTATGATCTGATGTGGATGTTTAAGAACCTCTCTAAGAAACACTGTTTTCTGGACCTGTTTCGAGATCTGCCAAAGATTTGCAACATATTTTAAATTTGCAATCTTTTTCAATTTGCACATAGCTGGAATATGCTTCTTGATTCAACTGTGATCTAATGTGGATGCTTGGAAACCTCTTTAAAAAACATTTTTTTGGAACTGTTCCAAGATTTGCCCATAGTTTGTGACATCTTTTAAATTTTCAAGCTTTGTTTGTAGAAACCCTTTAAGAACAAATATTATGTAAGTCCTTTGCTATGTTTTGAACTTTGCAAAGAATTCTTGTTTCAATCAACAACTATGTTTAGTGCACACATTCCCACTTCAACAAAACAGTAAGCATAGTGTGACATCTTTTCAATACAGAAACTTTTCTACTATCTGATTATCAACTCTCGATTTCCTTTCCACTCATTGATACTAAAAATGATTAATTTATCTCACAAAAATATCTCCTACAACAATTTGTCTAGGAGTATTCCAATTCTAAAGACCTTTACAATATTTACTCCACAAATGTATAGTCATAACCAAAAAAAACTTAGTTTAGTTATGGGTCAAATTCAGTATTCCTTTTAGATATTGGTCTGTGCATTCTGTCTAAAAAGATTGATTATTGTCTAACCTTTTATGAAATACAAGTCTCTGTGACAATTGCACTGGATCACTTTGTGGCATGTACTCTAGAGAATGAGAAACACAAAACATAATTAAATTTTACAAGTCAAATTCCACATAGCAATTTGTGTTTTGTTTTGATTATGAAAATGAACAGCTTTTGTCTCCCCAAAGTATTGTTGTTTTAAAGATGCTGCCACGAAGGAAAACTATGGAAAAAAACAACTCTAGTTTGCCTCGCACTGTCCCAAGCTATAGTGGCACTCACAAATTTACTTGATTACTTTTTAAAAATTATACAAATTGTATTATTGATTGTTTGCCTGATGATTACTTCTTAGAAATTATACAAATTGTATTATTGATTGTTTGCGTGATGACTACTTTTTAGAAATTATACAAATTGTATTATTGATTGTTTGGAGATGATTATTTATTTTGATGGGTGTGGTTTTGTTCGTGATGAATCAACTTGTTCTCATTATCATTTGACAATTTATCCATAATAATGATAAAAAAATCTTTAAACAAGGGTTACATGCAATACTTATTTACTTAGTAGTGACAATGTTGAACACTACACTGCGAGATATACTGTGAGGGTATGTAAATTTGGAGTGATTTGTCTATTTACATATAATAGATTTAATAGATTTGCATGTTTTGATTAAAAACCATGACTGTATTTTCTCCTTCAGGCTTAGAAATCTCTTGATGTATAGTTTCCAATGCTTCAAACGGTGACTAGTTTTGCTCTAATATTTATAATGATAATAGTTGAAGACACAAATCTTAAATTTTGCAATGGTACAAGATCAATTCAGAAGGGTCATTTATAGAGATCTTCTAGCATATCAATCCATATCCTTGCAATCCACAAATGCGGAGAATTAATTAATTAATGTGGAATAAGGGAGTACGCACTAATTAATGAAGGGAATAATCATTAACTAATTAACTATCAATTATTTTTAATTAATTAATTAATTCCGTTAAAAAAACTCAATTAGTATTGCAGTTTGGTTAAGAATTACTACATAAACCTTTGGTAACACAATTATTCTTGCAGATTGGTGAATAAAAAGATACATTATACATATTACAAATTCAGTGGCAGGGAATATGCAACTTTGTTGCTTTTTATCCTTGTTTTTTTAACAGAATGTTTCTACTCATTTTTGACATGACTTGAACTTAACTCGTCTTTAACTTTTACTTGACTCAACGAGACTCCCAACTTGATTTCTTTAGTTTTGGATCCTTAGATAAACCATTTGGACTACTTGATTTCCTTATTTTTGTCTCCTTAGATAAACAATTTTGGCTTTTTAGATATTATGTTTATGGAGTGATACCAACGGATTTACCTAATCCACAACTCTACTAGGAAATGGCCCATTATCAAGCTATCCTATAGATTTGGAAAAAGGTAGTTGTTGGTCCACATGTAAAGGGAGCGATCCCCCAAGAGAGGCCAAGATAGATCACGTACAAAACTGAGCCAGTACAGTTATGAGAAATGCAATGTGTGGGGAATTGAGCCATGATATTCTCCAAAAATAAAACAAGCAATGCATCTAAGTATTTTCATTTATACAAAGAAAATTAGGTACACTCAGAGTGCACATAAGCAAATTAGCGGATCTGCTTCTTCTCAGACCACCTCATTTTCTAGCCCAAATTATCCTTTCATGCCTGTAAAACCACCGTGTTCAACAAAAAGAACTGCTCACAACGTGAAGTAGAGTTTTTCAAACCCATGTTACCAGAAATGAGAAACAAAACGAGAAACAAGAATGGTAAGAGAAACGCAGTTTGCAGGTTTGGCATACAAGAAACGAGGAGAGAGAAAAGCAATGAAATTGTTGAAGGTGAAAAAGCATTGGGAAATTTCCCTACTTGTCACTTTTTTTATTTCTTTGAAAAATTTAATTAAAACAAAACATTCATCATTGATATTCATCACACTTTTTTTTTTTTCTTTGAAAAATTTAATCAGAACAAAACATTCATCACACAGGATTGTAACAAACAAATTCAGTCACAGTGAATTGTTAAAGAAAAAAAACATATATTGTATTTACTGATGCATTGAAAGTAAGTATAATAGAAGAACAAACTTATGAGAATAACAATATTAATTACATATTTATTATTATTATAGGTATATCTCAAAAGTTTCTTCTAGCAAGGATAGTCTTATACAAAATGAAAATAAACCTAATAATCTAGATGGTTAGGATCACTTTCTAGAATGGTGGATGAGCTTAAGCCAATTATAGAGCCACTACTTTGGTCAACATGATGTCTAGTGTTATCGAGCACGTCTTTAGATTTGTCTTGCAACGCCTCAAGTGGAAGATCATCATCTCCATCATTCTGTGAACTGCCATAATTCCACATCCTACTCGACCCTGTTTGGTACTCTAGTTGCTGTCAAGATAGCAAATGTAGATTTGAGTGTACAAACACCAAATCTTGTGCCTTTTGGTGTTCCTAAGAGATTTCTCTTTTCTGAATGGATAAAAGCATAATCACTCAAGTTTCTTTCACATGCATAAACACCTATGAAGTAAAATTAACATTAAGTAATTAAAACTTAACAATACATATTTGAATACTTGAAAAACAAAATCTAAATGGAAATACAAATAAAGAGTTTAAACTATAGAACACACTAAATGCATTTGTTATTGAATATACTTGTGAAAGTAAATGAATAGCTAACTAGCGAAGCAAGGGAGTCCCTATACCATATTGTATCCAAAAGTCTATGGGTCCAAACGTTGTTCTCTATTATATGCACAATCTTCATTGCAAAGTGTCCCTCGAATCTCAAGAATTTTCCCAATTCTGCATCACCTCTGCATCATCACAATCATAACATCTACTTATAAAGGTTTTCCAATTCTGCATCACCTCTGCATCTGAAGATGGTTTCTTGTGAAAGCATTTGGGGTTGATTAGGAATGAAATTGAATGAAGAGGACAATGAAGTGTTTTCCACCTTGTAAGAGTAAGATCCTACACCTCATTCCCGGTTTTCCTGTCAATCCTATAATTTTTATCTTCTGTTATGTCTTGAAGCTTCTCTCTCATTTGATCCATTCTTTGAAACACATACCTTAAGCATGGATAGTCACTATCAAACATGAGCAGGGTGGAAACAATAGGTATGATGAAGGTAACAATATCCTCCACTCGCCTCCAAAAATATTTTGAAGAAGGGCCAATAATAATGTCCTCAACTCGTGGACCATCCCAGACATGAGAACCTTTCCACCTCTACTCATCCATTGATACCACCATATCCCTCAAAGGTTGATGCACTTAAATAAGGCGTTGTAACATATTGAATGTAGATGCAAATCTACTCTCAACACATCAAAGAAGTTGTAGGTTGGCATGTTTTCTATAAATTGCTAAGGATGCTGCATAATTAACAATACAAATATGTAGCATCTTTGCTTTAGTTATATTTTTTCCAATCCATACAATGTTGTTGATATCTTCAAGTAGGAGGTTGATGCAGTGAACATAACAAGGAGTTCAAAAAATTGTTGGATATTCATTCTCAATTAAAACCCCAACAAGCACATTATTTGAGGCATTATTTGTAACAATTTGAACCGCATTTTCTCTTCCCACCTTATCTGTTGCTTCTTTGAAGAGACCCATCAAATATGGACCATATTTTGTTTTCCCTGTAGTATCATGACATTTTAAGAATCGTTATCTCCTTTCGAGCTAGAAACCAAATTATTGACAAGAAGATGATGATTGAGATCCGCCCAACCATCTGAGACAATGGAGACCACAGAGTCCTTCCAACCATATTTAATATCATGAAGTCAATCTTTGATCCAAGCCCTCTCTTCAGACAACACTGTTGTATTCATCTTTTCATAGTTGGGAGGTTTGTAATCTTTAGGGGATCCTTCCAATAAGGAGACCTACAACATTAAAAGTTATGCCATTTGAAAAACAAAAACTGCCCAATAGATGCATCAAGATTTCCCTTCCCATTTACATCCCACAGGTTGTTAAGCCGGGAAATAGAAGAATGTTGTTGGGAAGAAGTATGTGGACCACCTAGTATTGATCTAGTGGTTAGATTATTAGTTTGACTTAAAACTTGAACAACTTATTTCAACTTTTCTAGTTCAATTGTTTTTTTATTGAAGCTTTCTCTTTATTAGGCACATTGATGCATACACAAATTTGTTCCTTTCTAAGTAAATGCCATCAAAATCTTGCTACACTCCTTGAATTTTGGTTCTTACAACAAGGAAAAAAGAAAACCTTTGAACTAGTTGTCCCACTTGTTCCTCCACTATATGATTGAGTGCATTTCATTGCTGCCCATAGCATGGCTTCAAAAGCCGCCTTTGTTTTTTTGTATTCCTTGTTTTGGGGATTTTTGGCACTGCTGTGGAGGATTTCTATTTGGAAATGGGTGTTCTACTTTGTAAAGTTGATGAAATTTCTTCATTGCAATGGAAAAAGACTAGTAGAAAAAGTAGAAAAATCAATTAATGCTCCATCAAAATAAAGAGGGACAACTATTAGAAATGAACATTAGAATATGCAAAGGAAAACAGAGGAAATGGGAGAAAGATATCTTTTCTCTTACTCAAAAAAATACAATGTATACACACAGAGATGCAAAAGCAAATGAAAATTCAAATTTTATTCATTTAAATGAGCATCTCATACTTATATATACACCATACACTTTATATGTCAGTTGCAGCGATACCCACATAAGTTAATGGTATCTACATATTTGTAATATTTTTATTATTATTTGCTCTACACAACTGAGTGCTCTATATCAAATCGAAAAACAATTTAATACTTGGGATGTATACCCAATAGTAGATAGGGGACAAGGGTTACAAAGGCTAAAAAGATAGGGGATAGAGTGAGTAGTTGGGATGTACATGTATATATACAATTATATACCCATTATTAGGAAGCATGTCAAAGAAACATTGTTGTAAATGGTTGTCTGATTCCCTGTATCTACTCCCATCTTTGAGCTTCCTGAGAAATGGTTGTCATGGCTGGAACTAGGGTCTATTGCATGTAGTGGCCCAGATATTGATAGAGGGAGTCTCCATGGTAGAATATCCTATTACAATATGTGAAATGCTTGATATTTTTCTAGAATCCCCCCTCGTAATGAGCGCAATTTTGCATTTCAGTTCATGAAGCATGGAATGATGACTGGGAAAAGATGTTCATTAGATATTGGAGGACTAAATATGAGGAATTTAGGGATTTCAAAGTCATGAATTCCACTGGATTGAAAAATTACTTGGCTCAAAGTGGAGAATCCTCATCACTTGAAGATGCACTTCACTAGTTCCCTTTATCACTTGATAGTTAAGAAACCGGATTCGTCCTAGAGGCCCCTTGTGTCCCGTGGGGATCGAATCGGACATGATTCGATTTGAATTCGTGTCCAATTTGACTTTCAGGAGAATTGGATTTTGGGACACAAAAAAATATCGAATCGGACATGAAATCACAGCGTGTCCCAAAAAAATGACACGAATCCCGAAAACAGGACACATAAACGGCGAAAAAAGGTAGTCGGGTTTGTTTTAAAATATTTTTTTGCCTTTATTTTTGTCATTTGCAAGGAAGCAATTGGTTGAGAGTGAGTTGTATGTGTAGGTGAAGGAGATTTGAAGGCTATCCATTCTTTCCAAGTGATTCCAAGTGCATTCTGGTGGATTTGTGGAGAGGATTGCAAACTCAACCATCACACAAGAAAAGGAATGTCTCAATCAGCTAGGGCAGGAGGTAGGGGGCAAAGGAAAGGGAGAAATGCACCATCTAGGGCCTCCCCTCTTATTCCACCAAGCACAACTGGTTCTCCTCCTCTGTCAAGTGCTCCATCGGCTTCTAGTGGAGCTCATTCTATGGCTCCATTTAACCTTGTTTTAGCAAGACAACAAGCCCAAGAAAAAAAATACCCTTTGTGGAAGTATGTGACAAGGAAAGATGCGCCCGGGGAAAAGCTTGGTGGGGGAGGCAATGTGTCTTGGAGATGCAATTTTTGCAACCATGAGTTCATGAGCACATATTTCCGGGTTAAGGGCCATTTGTTGGCCCTTCCTTCTTGTGGGATTTCTTCATGCAAAGCGGTGAGTGTTAACCAAAGGAGGGATATGGAAAGAGAGGATCATGTTGGCTCAGGGAAGGTGTTAGCAGCAAACAAGAAAAAAGAGGATGATCCTCTTCCATTTTTGAGGAAGTCCTCTAGCACCAAGACTCCATTTCCACCTAGCATTCATGGGCATGGGGATACTTATCAAACAAGAAATAGGCAATCTACAGGTGGTCCAATGGATAGGATTTTCCAAAAAGAGGCGCGAGAAGCGGTAGACCTTACCATTGCATTTTTCTTCTACCTTAACTTCTACTCATTCAATGTTGCATGGTCACCATTGTATTTTGAGACAATTCAAACTATCTTGGAACGAGCTCCAAGTGGTTATGTGCCTCCTGGTTCAGAGAATCTTAGAACCACATTGTTTGTTAAAGCAAAGAAGGAGGTAGATAAAATCCTTGAGCCAATTAGAACAACATGGCCCTCATGCGGTGTGAGTATTGTTTTTGATGGATGGACGGATCCCGCACGCCATCCACTCATCAATTTCATGGTATCTTCCCAAAATGGACCGTTGTTCTTGAAAGCGGTGGATGCTCTTGGGAAATACAAGGATGCACAATTTATGGGTGATTTATTCATTAAAACCATTGAAGAAGTAGGTGTTGATTTGTGTGCAAATCATCACGGACAATGCACCTGTTTGCAAGGCTTCTGGCATGATTGTGGAAGCTAAGTATCCATAGGTATGTTCATTTTGGACACCTTTCATTTCTAATTTGCTCATTGTTTGAATTTGGTCATTGCAATGTTAGTGTTGTAGAGTCATTGATACATGCTTTTATTGCTCTTACAGGTTTTTTGGACACATTACATTGTCCATTCCTTGAATTTAGCACTGAAAGCCATTGCTTCGGATGCGACATGGATTGGAAACCTTATTGAGGATGCACGCCATATCTGTAACTTTGTACAAAACCACACAAATTCCCTCACCATATACAAACAATACACACAACTTTCATTCCTGAAGATTGCAGATACTCGGTTTGCTTCCTCATTCATCATGCTGAAGAGGTTGAGGGAGGTCAAAACCGCTCTTGGGTCCATGGTGATTTCAGAGTTTTGGGATTTTTGGAGAAAGATGGATCAGGCTACTTCACAAAAGGTGAATGACAGGGTGTTAGATGATGGTTGTTGGGACACGGTAGATCTTAGAATTAAGATCATGGAGCCAATCATTTCTTTGTTATAGTTTGCAGACATGGACCAACCCATCCTAGCAAAGGTTTATGAGGGGTGGGATTCCATGATTGAGTTCATGAGGTCCATTGTCATGGAGAATGAGTGTCCCGAGTATGGGACATTGGCATAGAACTTATGGACCATTATTTGCGATATTCTTATCTCCATGTGGGATAAGAATTGCACACCTTTGCATTGCTTGGCCCACTCCTTGAACCCCAAGTTCTACACTCAGGAGTGGCTCACTGGTGGATCGGGGGCCTCACACGAAGTCTCTCCTCACATGGATGTAGAGATTGCACATGGGAGGAAGATAACACTTAGACTGCTATTTCAGGATAGTGACATGCTTGAGGAGGCGGAGGAGGGATTTGTATATTTTTCCACCGGCACTGGGAGATTTGGAGGCTATCATGTGCTTAGAGATAGGGGGGGTAAGAAACCCTATGGGCAACTCATGGGGAAACATCCCCTATTCTACAGAAGTTAGCCTTGAGGATAATCTCTCAAGTTACATCATCCTCTTGTTGTGAGAGGAATTGGAGCACATATGGGAACTTGTACAGTGTGAAGAAGAGCAGGCTTGAGCAGTCCATGGCAGAGTCAATGGCGTATGTGCAATCCAACCTTCGTCTTATTTACAGGAAGAGGGAGGAGTGGGTGAAGGGAAATACAAAGATGTGGGATGTCTTTTCTGATGATATGGGTTTGGGCAGCAGTACTGAGTTGGCATTGGCCAACATGTATCTTAATGATCTAGTTCTAGAGCTGGTCACTTTTGATGATAGTGATCGTATAGAGGGGTCATCCTCCACAGCAGCAGATGCAGATCGTTAGATGGGTAGAGAGGAGGAGGATGAGGATCGGGGCAGGGGCAGTGCTGAGTATGTTGATGTTCATTCAGACATGGAGGAGGACTACTGACATATGGGATTCTGCCATCTTGATCCACCCCTTTTTGTATTTACTATTAGACTTTAGCCTATTTGGCATTTTCCAGTGCCCAGTGGCATTCCGACTTAATGAGAAATATGGTTTCGACATGCATCTATGTGTCTCATTGTGATTTGTGAATGACAAATGTGTTGTGAATCGTGATTTGTGAATGACAAATGTGTAATCATTA